>JANSTT010019042.1:0-12330 GCA_026745375.1 Platyura marginata | reverse complement strand
TGAGTATTAAGGGGCGTTACAAACTCCGTACCAAAGTTATAATACCCTTGATTAACATCATACGGGTATAAAAATCCGGTTGTTTTCTCCACAACAAAGTTTACGCATAATAACGGTAGGTATTTTATTTGAACCTCTCCGTAGGTAAAGGCAGAGGATAAATTGCAAATTTTATCGTCGTTCAATACATTCGGCCATAAAAGCTACAATCTTAAACAACATTTCACTATACATAATAGTTACTAAATAAATAAATATAGTAGTTCGCATGACCATTATATGAACACTATACAACATGTAACTAAAATTTAATAACAATTAGGTACCTACAAAAAGGTTATATAATAATGCACAATTCCTTGTATGCATTAATAATAATAATAATAATAATAGATTAACAATATTATCTGCATATTAAAATTTTAAAACAATTGTTATTAATACCATACATACCTACATACATAGGTACCTAGCAGATTTCTGTACAAATATCATATATCTCGTTCGTCATTCAATTTGTACAGTACATAAAAATTATATTGCCTGAATTAGCCCCGAAGAAAATAAAATAACAATAAACCATAATTGCATATTATATTTAATTCTTTCAACAATTATAAAATTAATAACACAAAGTTATTAGTTAAATTAAACCATGAAATAGATGTGAATTCAATAGGTAGGTAGGTATTAATAATAAATCACTTTATTTGCAAATCGACGACTGATTGAAAAAAAAACTTTGTACATAATGTAATAATGTCTACGTTTGAATGTAGATAAAATTTATATTAATTTGTAATAACAATATATAAATAATTAAAAATTAAGTTAAGTCTTCAAAAAATGTTAAAATGTCTTTGGATTTTATTTGGTGTGTGTCTGTAATTAATTAATGTTAATTGCATATAAAACAAAAATATAAAGTTTAAAAGGAAAAATTAATTTAAATAATTTAATTTAATTATTTAAATTTAATGGCGTAAACGAATGAGTATTAAATTAAAAAATTATAAATAATAAAATAAAAATTCAAATGTATGTGTACCTATGTACATATGTATGTATGTTCACCAATAAAATTATGTGTTATAAAACGATCATATTTTACTTCAAATTTCTACTTTTATGTAGCTACTTACACATGTAGGTACTCTATTTTGTACACATATATGTATATAAAATTTAAAGAAATAAAAATTTTTCTCGCATGCTCAAAATTTGACAACATAAAAAAGAATATTTTCCTCACTATTTGGATATAACAGAACAGCCTTTGCACAGGAGATCTTTAAAGCATTAACCGGCTATGCTGTACCTACTTCCGTGAAACATTTGTGAAGCATGTTCATAATCATAATTTATTCTCATATGAGATGTGTGAGATCCTTATAATAGAACTAAGGAAATATAAATAGATTATGCATTCGTTCTGCCGTTGCTGAATTGTTTGCATAAATGCTACCAACAAAGCCATTTCCATTACAATAAAATACAATAACAAAAAAGCTGTATATAGGTATCGCAAGCTAAATAAATCAACTTTCCGCCAAGTTAATACATTAAATCAACGTTATGCATAATGTCTCACTCATTTCCACTGTTACTGTATGTAAAATACTTTCTATAAGCATGTTTAATCGGTTGTAATATTGAAACCAATACTACAAATCCATGTATCTGATGATTCCTTATGCATATGTATGTATATTTTCCTCAAAAATTATAGAGTGTCCGTTTACTTTAGGATTTAGCCGTTCTTATTTTAAAACAATTTTTTAAGTCTTATTGACAAAAATGTTATGATTTTCGGAACTAGTCGCCCTAGATAGTGCTAATATCTAATGGAGTGCTAAAAGTGCTAATGGAATCTAGAAATTTTTAACTCACGTAGTTTTTATATACAGTAAGACCTCGTTTAGCGCTTCCTTGATTAATGTTGATTCAATATAACTGGGTCTGGGTCAAAAAAATGCAGTACTTCCCCTAAATCTACGTTTGTTTCGTGCATTTTAGCAGCGAAACAGTGTCCACGCTGTCAATACAATTTGAAGTGCTGTGTAAAACCGTTATTATATAAAATGACCTTGTTTAACGCTGTTTCATTTAGCGCTTTGTCGTCTAGGAACGCATCCTAAGCGCTAAACAAGATTTCTAGTCGCTATCGATGAATTCCTAATATGGAACTAGCTACTTTATAAAAATAGAACAAATAAATAGTTAGGAGTTAAGAAATTTAAGATTTGTCTTTTAAATAAATAAATTTGGTAAATTATAAATACTTACAAAATTCACATACCTATGATTGTCCGCCTTAAATGTAGAAATACAATCCTCTCTAATGAAGTACATATTTACCTTATATATTTCAAATCATGTCCTGTAAAGTAAATAATTAAAAATAAATATAAAAAAAAAAAAAATTATTCACCATTTGTATAAATACTTTTAATTTAAATATACTATGTATATATGGTATATGTACTTATGTAGGTATCCTTTTTAACGCTAAATGAATTCATGAATTTCATTTTATTGCTCGTTAACACCTTATGCTGTCTTAAGTAATAGGTATTAACAATTACACAAAGCCCAACCCCTTGATACGATACAACTAATTAATTTTGACATTAAGCAGCACCATTTCAATGTTTCTCTAATTTAAGCGATAATCCATTAATGCAAAAAAGAAAAAAAAAGAAAAAGAAATGAAAAATAAAATTAAAAAAAAAAAAAAAACAAGACTGAAGGACAGTGACTACTCGATTTATGCGACATTTTGTACACTTTTGTCGCATTTGCTTGTCTTTAAATTAAGCCCCAGAAAGTATCACGTAGAGGCAATATAACTGAAAAATAAATTAAATAAAGAACGGCGAATAATTCGTATTATATAGATATACATATACATATACAATATACATATATAATGTAAAACATCTTCAGTATAAGAATTTGCTATATCCTAAAAGTAAATGGAAAATAATCTCGCACCTTTTTATTGCAATAATCTTTTTAGAATAATATCGTTTGCCAACCCTTTTTTTTTGGAATAGTGTTTCAAAAAAATACGTCCCCAAAAAGTATGAATTGTGTTGGTTGTTGGTTCTCAAATTAAAAGAATTACTTACTCTTTCTATCCATAATCCTAAATCGCGTGTTTTCCTCTAATGAGTTTCATTCTTCTTTGGACATTTTCCAAAATATTTGAAAAAACAATTTTTGTGATCACACAAAATAACTTCACATTTTACATGCACTTATGCAGCTTCAAATGCCCCATGACTATCAGATAGGATTGGGTTTACTTTAGATTTACTAGACTATGCTTCTGCTTAGCGGAAATATCTAACAGTATATAATTAACACACGGGGAATGGACTCTTTTATTCGAATATACAGGGGATAATTTTAGTTTTTTAAAGGGTCCAGACAAATTTTTTTTTTATTATCTTGCCGTCTTGCTCTTGAGTGAATTTAATTAGGTTAGGTTAGGAGGGGGCTGTAGGGCTATTGACCCTTCACCACTGAGACCAAAAAGATCTATTGTAGATGCCCCTACTGTTATTTAAATGTCCTCTATTAGCGAGGTATTATTAATAAATTGTAGCACCCGAGAGTCGTTTCAAGTCAGAATGTAGCCTCCTAGGTGACGAAGCCTCTTATGGGCCAAGGTCGGTTAATCGCAGAGTATGTGTTCCGCCGTTTCGTCCTGGTTCTGGATCGACAAATGTGGCTGAAGCGCCTTCTCTTTCGAGACCGTCCGCGGTTTAATTTCCCGAAATGCCTTCGTGTCCTGGTAATTAAGGAATGCACAATAATTTACTCGAATGTGCAGAAAAAAAGTTTAAGTAGTTGTGTAACGCTTCATTAATAACTTCTGCAAAATTCTTGATGATCTTAATCAGGGAGCCCTTCTCTCACACATTTTACATTTAATCTTTTGAAAACCTGTGAATCGAATTTTTCAACGTTTTTATTGTATTAAGGCAGTGGTTACCAAACTTCTTAACCGATTTATTAAAATTTTATTTCGGTTTATTTCTTCAAAATGAGCAAGGTTTTTTTTTTAAATAGTCTCATGATGATTGAATGAATAATTCCACGCTTCGTTCCGGACTGTACCGAAGAAAAGTATTGAACAACCTGTTAGTCTATCACGTTTCACGTAGTACCACCAATCTAAAATTTGCTTTAACAAATTTATCGAATTCGTATTGTCTATCACAAATTTAATGCTGACTACTTTTCTGACAAATTTGTCGATTTGTCGATTACTATTGAGTTGTTGTTTTTTAAATACAAATTGTAATTTATTTTTTAATTTAATTTTCCACCAACAAACTTGAAACAAACCGAATTAATTTTTCAAATAAAATAAAAAAAATAAACAATTGACATGATAAATGACATTTGACAGATAACCATCAATGAGAAATATAGTCGGTAAAGAAGAGATATTTTCAGTTCAATACTATTTTTAATAGTTGTGAACGACGATACGAAATGTTAACAAATTTGTGTAGCAGATTTGTTAAAATGACAAATTTTTTAGATGGTAAAGTTGTGTTAAGGTAATAGACCCACAGAAAATTTGAAGGTTTTCAGGTATAACTTCGAGAATGATGAAGATTACCCTACAAATCTTTTGTTTTACTGCATACTGATTATTTGAGCTGAATTTTAGATTTTTCCTTTGACTAGTGATAACGAGACACACATTCAGTGAGACACACATTCAGTGAGACACACATTCAATGAATATAAAATAATAGAAATAACAGATTTTTTTAAAAAAATTTATAAACCGTGTAAATGAGGTGCCGTGAAAATCGAGGGAGGGGAACATGTAATGTTCGCCTGACGATCGAAAGAACATTACTACTTGTTCTACTCGAGTTATTAATAAGCTAATTCCGGAGTTTCTGCTCCAAAGAAAATTATGCAATATCTTTAAAAATTGAGTTTTAGTCTAAAAAATAGCAAAAAAATGTTATTCGGGGAAAAAAAAATAAAAAACAAAACAAAAAACTCATTTGCCAGAAATTTAATAAATACAATGATTTGGAAGATTTTTGTTGTATTTGGGGTGAATAATAATCAAGACTAATTGTAATTATGTTCGAAATGTGTATGTACATTGTCCTATTCCAACATCGTCATTTCTTTAATGAATATCTTGAACTATTTATGACTTGACAATGACATTGCGTAAGAATATTTTTCAGTTTTTTTTCCAATATTTCTCTGCATTTTTACTGGGCCACGTGAATTTTCTTTATAGAACAACACGCATTTCTTAAACTAATTATGTTAATTATAGCTATATCACATGGGAAATGGCGTTCGTCCACATATTAAAATAAGTATGCTGTATATATATACATACATATGTACGTACTTGTATGTATTTTCATTTTTAATAAGGTCTACTTGAAAACCAATTAACAAGCACTGTGTGTTTTAATTTAAAATACCATCACGACAGATAATCGATGGAACAAAAATGTACAAAATGACAATTTAAAGAATTTATAATTCATCAGAATTAAAAATGATGAAATAATGATGGCGAAGATAATTATGAACGATATAGAAAATGTATCCTTTTCATTTTATTTGGGTAAAGGAAAATTGAGAAATACATAATTGATGAGACCGATATTATAGGCAAGGGGTGTCATTAAGTGGTTCACATATAAAGTAATTTAGTATATACTCGAATGTATTTATGAAATATTAGGTATTATGTATTTATATCTATGAACAAACGGGATTTTAATATTCTACCGATTGGGAGTTGTCAAACAATATTCCTTCCAATTCATTATAAATCTGATCTTTTTTCTAAATTAAAAAGATCGATTATAAATATTTTTTATAAAAAAAAACTACTTTGTATTTTTTGACTTAATGTATAACTATACGACACCGGGCACACACCTATTTTTAATACGTAATATACGCGTAAAAATTATTGAAAAATTGTTACCGTAAAAAGAATCTTTACTTTTAGAGTTTAGAGTTTAGACGTTTAGAGCAATGATTTATATGTTTATGTAATGGTATCAGTGGCGGCTCGTAAGAATTATTGATCCCATTGTCATGGTACTATTTTATAAAAAAAACTTACTTATAGAAGAAAATGGAAAAAAAATTGGTAGTACACCGAAGATGTTGACCATTTTTTCGGCGGTTTTTTAAAAAGTAACACAATTTTGAACTTCCTTAATACAAAAGACATGATTTTGAAATTTTGTATTTTTATATTATTTTAAATTTCCAGCATTTTTTGGCAAATAATTTTTTTTTAAAAACCTAACCCTTTAAAGTCCAAGCATTTTGAACATGAAAGAGTTAACCAAAAAAAATTTCAATGCAACTAAATTTGTTCAGGGAGATATTCTTCATGTTTTAAGTACATTAACATATTTTTAAAACTTAACCCTTTAAAGGCACCAAATGAACCTTAAAGGATTAACGTTTTTTTTAAAAATGACAAATTTACGAAAACATTTACAAATAAATTCTGAGAATGGTGAGAACTTTTTAAAAAAATTTTGATTAACCCATTCATGTTCAAAATGTATTTTTTTTATTTACAAACAAAGTTACTGGTTTAGGAAATCGATTGACGACTTTTGAGCCACCTTGTATAAGCGTTCTTGGTTGTTAAATTTAATAAGTATTACAGTAATTGAAAATGTATGGACATTTATTTAAACCCTTTCACTACCAGTATCCCTTATAAGGTACGATCACTTTTCGTAGTCGTTACTAAAATGTTTGTTTTTGTGTCTATGTATATTTATTTGTTAAATGTCCCTTATAAGGAACAGTAGTGAAAGGGTTAATTATAAAATATCTTACGTTTTTAAGCCAGAGTGTAATGCCTTTTCATTTTTTTAGTGGTGAAAAGGTGTTTAAGGAAAGGTGAATTTAATAAATATCTCCTCATCTTTAGCCCCTTGTAACTAAATCACTATCTATCAGTCACAGACTGACATCAATTATAAATTTGCTATTTTACATACCCTACATGTAATTTTTTTTTTTTCAACTAACTAGCCAAACGTTTTAAAAATCAATATTGTCATACCCCTCGTTTTAATTTTTAACTACGACTACCTATACTATAAATAATTCTGTAATAACCCTAATAACCTTTTTGAATTCATTGTTTGTAATTGAATTATCCCCAGTCCCCAGGTAGGTATTTCAAATACGACTTGACCAATTTTTTTTTTTTTTTATTCCTCTGATGGTAAATTGTAAATCAATATACCCAACAATCGCGTTTTTATTTTCAGATTTAATTGTATAATTACATATTATGTTTTCTTTATGAAAACACCACGTTTAAAAAAGTTCCCCATATATAAATGTACATACATTGTTCAATTGTACATAGTTCAAAAATAAAAAAAAAATAAAAATACACAATAAAAAAAAAATAAAGATTTTGACAATAAAATGACGTGGCATAAACGATTTGACTGACGTGGCTTGATAACATTGTTTTAATTTATGTACTTCGTTTAATCCATCTATGTAATTATGTTCTATTTAAATATTCTATGTGTTAAATTAATAGTAAATTCACCTACAACTCAGGTTTAATTATAGAAAAATATTGGGTTTAATTTTGACAGAAAATTAAAGTAAAATCGGTAACCTACATATGTAGACAAAAAAAATGGTATCTACAATTATATAAAAAATACATCAATTGTTGTTCGTTTCCGATAATGATTATAAGTATTTGACCTTAATTTCAATTTATTTTGACCTTAAAATAATTCTTTCTTAACCCTTTAAGATCTGAACTTTTGTCGACTTATATTTATTGAAATTTTACACTTATTTTAGCTAATTTTTGGTCGTAGAATCCAAATCTTGATCCGAATGCTAGGCACTGAGTTATCATTTGGTACCTACTTGATTTTGTTTGGCAACATATTTTGCCTTTACTTAGACATTTTCCTAGCACTTAAAATAAAATAAAATTGCGCCCTTAATATATGCAATTATAAACAAAACATTTAGTAAAAAAACGAATATTTTTGGCAAAAAAATCCATATAACCAAATAGCCATTCAAACTTTACTGTTTCACACAAAAATTATAATTGTGGTGGAAAAAATTTAAATAAATGCGTAAAATGGATATAGAAAGTCAATGGCAACTACTTATACATATGTTGCCGCCAGGTCTCGAAGGGTTAAATTTGGTAGATTGTGTCAGAAGATGTGGTAAATTGAAAAAAAAAGTAGTTGAATGGTTGTTTTTACCCTTTGACGTTTAGAGGAGCCCCTTTCCACTGGTGGTTGTATATTTAAGAGAATATAATCCAAGAAGCTCTGATATTTTTAATTTTATTCATAACCATATGTTTGAAACTTCGGCTACACTAAACTGATCAGGCCCTAATCGCTAAAATGTAGGACAAAATGAAAAAATTCTTAAAAAACTAACTAATTAGCATAGCTTGTCAAGAACTTCTCTCCCGAGAGAGATAACGGCGGTCATTTTGTTTGGTGATGAATTATACATATTTCGGTTAAGGTTACCTCATACCTCCTTAGAATATTTACTTTGAGGTTGTATTCTTTGATCTTCAGCCTAGTCGTTTTTGTACTAAACTAACACTGATGTACATGTAATTAATTTTGCATTAATGTTTTAAGAAAAGTTAAAATCACACAAACTACATACAATCGTTCACAATAAGAAAAGCTTTTGCGCAAACTTCTCTGTTTACTACAAATTTCATTCGCATCCAAATAAATGTTATAATCATACAAAAGGCATGCAAATCGTTCCCAATAGAGATTTTGGCCCTTAGCTTTTGGTCAAGTTAAAGCTTCTCTAGGTTTAGGATATAATGTCTACTCGGACAACAGTAGGATACATCTTACTCACATTTAACTTCAGTTTTTGCGACGGGTTCTTAGCTAATTTAACAGTTCAACTGGACAAAAATAGCAAGCAATCTATTAAAATTTTTATCTATTTTAGAGAATTATTTACTGTTGGTAAATACTCAAAGTAACAAAGTTAAAAAATCAATAAATGCTCAGTAGAATCTAGAATCATAGATTAAGTAAAACCATAATTTTAAAAATGTTTGGTTTGACTTGCAAAGAAGGTACCTACATATGTAATAAATAAATAAAACTCCGTGTTTGCGCTAAAAGTCGCCGGAACAGTGCGCCATCTTTCGTACAATAGTGAAAACAACAGTAACAACGATCGTCAACAGAATATCATTTTCTCATAACTGTGAGTACTAAATATTGAATAGTCGATCAATAGGCTCTACTAGGTATAATCTATCGTTTTTACGCCTGAAATTTATACACTAATCTAAACTAAATAAATAAATCAATATTTCTAAATTCTCACGGTAATGTTTTACTATACTCTTCTAATCTTGAGTCGTTTAAAAGAAATTTATTTAACAATGCAATATAAATGCAAATATGTCCAACTGTCTATGTCCTTATCAAATTTTAGTTTCAAGTCCTAAGTATGCTAAATATGCTCTTACAGTTCAAGCAATAATTTTGTTCCTATATTTGATTTGTTTTTGAATGAAAATGGTTCAAACTTCAATAAATCCTAGGTAATCTTATAACGTCAAAATAACTGTTAGTTTAGTATTTATGAGTACAGGGTGCTTCTTTAGTGGGGGTCTTTATCAAAATGGTGGATAAAGAACCGAAAATGCATCAAGTATCAACCGTTTAAGGGATAGATTGAGTTTCAGTTGTAGATAAGGGTCATAATTTTGTAATCACAGTATTTTAAGCAAAGTTTAAAGTTTAGTATTATTTTAAAGACGACCATTAGAGAGACACCTTGCCTCAGTGTGAAAGGGTGAATTTTATTTTCTTGAAATGCAAAGTAGTAGGTACCTCTGAAATTCTTACTATAATTAGCGTAACTCCCTTTATTGTTAAAATATTTCAACAAATACAATCTTATTTTAAGTCAAATTTAAAACCTTACCGTGATATTAACTCCTTGATATTCAATTTAATTGAGATTATTTTTTAATTATAAATGTATAGTTTTTAATTTTATTATGTAACAACTGTCTCTAAATTAACAACTCTAAATTAAAATGATCTTATTTTTTCACTTTTAAATTTGTTACTTCGAACCTCATGAACATGACAAGTGTTATTGCATATTTTAAGATATGACATATAAATTAAAACTCACCTGTTTTAATAGCACTATTGAAACTTAACTCTGTTTGACCTAATTGTTTTTATGGTAGGTATGGTAGGTGGCAAGTATACATATATGATAATAAAATAACAGTGAGGACTTTCTCATCCGAGAAACCGTCAATTATAAAGCAAAATAGGCAAATATTTGTATTAACCCTACACTGCATAAATTTTTATACAGTAGTTGCATTGTTGTTCTATTTCAAAGAACATAATAAATTGTATTTGGCTAAAAATAATTATTCGTTGTACTAGATTTGACAGAAAATAAAAAGTGTATCACCAGTAAGACGCCTTGCAGTGTAACCCTAATTTTTGAAGGAATTCGTTTTTAATTATAAAAAATATTTTTTAATTATTTACTCCTATTATAATAACAATTAAAGAAAATATACAGAAAATAACAGAACGGTTAAGTTAACATAAATAAACATTCCCAAAATCTCAAATATTTTAAAAAATTCGAACATTTTTTAATTTTTCGAACAACCAAACTGTTTAACCGAAATTTAGTGGCCACTCTGTTATTATAAATTATCCCTGTATGGGGCCTAATTTGTTAATGCGATTCGTTTCTGCGCGAACGGCATTTTTGTTCGATTCTCAGATGTGATGTGCATTCGTTTTAGGTAATAGGAAATGCGCTGCGCGCATTCGATAGTAAACATAACCTCCAAACAGTTGTTTTTCAGAATTATTTGGATTTATTCCGCTGATCAGTTTTAATGCTCACTAAATTCGTACGTAAATAATTAAAAATATATTGTATTTACTTACATTTTATTAAATTAATAACAGCAAATAAACACAAGGCGCAACTATTTTGCTGCGCCAAATTGTTCGTTATGGACAAATCGCATTTCATAATATGAGCGAAATGAAAAACGCATCGTAAGAATCTTCAATAATCGCATTTCATAATACCAAATCATTCGATTGCACGTTCGATTCGATTGTATTATTGCGCATCGCATTTCATAATTAGGCCCCGGTATTTTTGCGCCTTAAATACGAAAATAAACGGTTGGTTTCGAATAATTAGCAAGTTATTTATCTACCTAAGTTATATTTAAATTTAGTGAATAGGTATAGGAAAACTATAAGTGTGTTTATGATCATGTTGCCAAATAAAACTGTTATAATTGACATAAAATGTTGACAAATAAAATATCAAAATCTACGTTGACGACACATGCGCATTGAGATAAAAAGAATGACTAGAAATATATGCAAATACTTACGTATTACAAGATCCACAGTCCACATTAGGTTTACTATTGTATTTCAAGTATACAAATTATAAAATTGGAACAAAAATATCGAGACTCAGAGTTCAAAAATAGTTATATCGAATTTTAAAGGGTAATTCCAGTTTTAACCTATATGAAAAAGAAAAACAAAACTGTCAGAAAAAAAATTACATAAAAAAAACGAAAAATGTTTTTTGTGTTATAGTTGAAAAAAAAAAATAAGTGAAACAAACATTTCTATTTTAATTTTTTAAAAAAATTTCTAAATGTTTTAACGATATATACATACATACAATGTGTAAAAATTATTTTTCAAATCGAAAAACCAAAAATTCATACATTTATTAGTTTTTATTTCTTTTTTTACATGTTTTGTTTATTGATTTTATAATAGTTTTTTTTTTGTTTTTCTTTTCTTTTTTTTTTAATTATTTATTAAGCTAGTTCCTCCGTTTTACTTAAAAAAAGTCTCATCTTTTTTTATAATAATCATCATCCGTAAGAATTATGTGAGATAATTTTATTTTTAGTAAATAATATTGTAATAGTTTTTTTTTTTTATTTATAATTTTTTTTAGACCCGTATATATAAATTTACTTTTTATTTTGTCATAATTTTTTTGTTTTTTTTTTTCATAAATAAATAATTTTTACGATGATTTTCTTCCCAAAAAACAAAAGTAGGGTAGGTACTTTATAATAAACTGATCAAACGGATTTTTAGTGTGGTGGTGAAACTCTACAATTTAAAAAAAAAAAAAACTATATAAATTGATAATTGCTATAATAATTATAATTATATGGTTTATAATTATACAGAAGGTGTATACAAAACAAGCTAT
>JANSTT010019041.1:0-12331 GCA_026745375.1 Platyura marginata | reverse complement strand
ATTAGGTGAGTACACTTATTTAAATTTCAATTTCCACGGTTATTTTAGCATTGCTATTAACAAAATAAACAAGAAAATGCTATGTAGATATTGTATACATATATTAAATGTACATTAATATATAAATACAACCATAAAAGGTGAGCACAGCCAGATAGAAATATACCTATGTATTAGGGTGGTGCAATATGAGCACACAAAAAAACCATTACCATTAACATTTTAAGTTTTCGAATTAATTACGTTTATTTGTGGTCAATATAAGGAAATTTATAAAATGAGGTTTCACTTTAGAATTTTAATCTTTTTCTTTAGTTTTAATAAAAATGTATTAAACAAGGATCTTCTGATAATTTCCACATTTTGTGTTGGATCAAATATTAAAGATTGATGGTTTTTCCCTTGGTGATTTTGACCATAACAATTTCAATTGTTTTTACAAAATAAGAAAATCTCTCAAATTAAAAGGAAATTCACAGAAAATTTGTGTCATCCTATTTCTTCAAAGATTTCTACGGTTTTTTTTTTCCCAGTAAAGTTCTAAAACAATTACTATTAAAGACAATGGAAAAAATTCTCCGGGCACAAAAAATAACAAAATTACTAAAATCTCTAGAATGGATATTTAAAATGAAATAAAGTACCAAAAATGGTAGTAAAATCTTAAAACAAAAAAAATTAAAAATAAAATGATAACCGAATAAAATATAGGAGGTCAAGATAAATCTACAAACATAAGCTTCACAAATAAACGTAAAACATCTCAACTGGAATTAACAAAATAGAATGCTATTTAAGTAAAATATATAATTAAGAGAAAATTAAAATCTTAAAGTATCAACAACATCTTAATAATCTGTTGTTAAATGAGTCTTCTGGAATAAGAACTTATGAGTGCAATCAGTTCAACATTTTATTGTAGACATCGCTAAATATGTTAATTTTACTCTCCATCTTATTCTATGTTGCATCGTGCGGTATCAATAAAGAGATATAAAATACGATAATTACTATTTTCTTGATTCAAATGAATGACAGAATAAACAAATAATAAAAAAAAACAACAACCAAAAATAACAATCCAAGAATATTTTTCTTCTATTCTAATCGCCTTAAAACCCTTGATACCTCTACTCTAGTAGGTAATGTAATGTAGTGATATAGTTTATGGTGCATGTACGTACATATACCTACCGATGCAACCATGCACAAAGAGACAAGAAAAGCAATTTAAACAACTGGCGTTAGTAATTGGATGCACAAGTTTTGTTTACTTTGGAACATGTGCATTTTGAGTAGTTGTTGGCCACCCGTGTTTGCATTATAAACTTTTTTCTTTTTTTTTTTGTGGATGTCAAGTTCGAATAATATTTTCTTCGAGCTTGTTCCGAATAAATATTGGTTCATTCTTTATTCAACAGAAAAAAAAGATGTTAATATTTTATCTAAGTGTATTTTACCTTATTGATTGATGAGATATAATACGAGTATAAGGTCATGGGAATATTGTTTGATCTGATGAAATATAATAAATATGGTTATTAGAAATACACATTTTGAAATACTCGTACTATTTAAATTATAATTGGGAAAAAATAGAAATAGGAAGTGCAGGTGCACAAATATAGATAGAGATAAATAAAAAAATATATTTCTTCTTGTTTTTCAAATTCATTCATTCAAATGAACATGTTTTTCTTAAAAAATGTTTATACATTTTTTCAGAAGTGAGATAAAAAAAGAAAAATTATTGTTATTGTAAAATTAATGAAAAATAAATTAAGTGTTCATTCGCACAGAAAGAATATTCTTACGTACATTATACGAATTTTAGCTATATATGAATGTAGGTCAACCATTCGATATGTATAGATAAAGATCGATTTCAAAATGAGCCTAAACACTTTTTACATCATACCTACTAACTATAAACATCTTGTCCATCAATCAATTCAACTGGTATAATACACCAACACAGCGACTGCATTTATTACAAATTTAAAGCCTTTTCTCTTAAAATTGAAATAAATTACCCACAAAAATGTTATTTTTAACACATCATTTAATATTTTAAATTGAAGCTAAAAAAAAAATCCAGCGGCATATTTATAACTGGATTCAATTCTTTGTTATCCATATTCCAATAAACTATTTGTTACGCTTACGTCTAATTTGTATATTCATTCATGATCAATGTTTATTTTCATGTATAACTGGTCAGATTGTTTTGTTATTTAAATTTTTCTTCTTCTTGAAATTCAAGTTTCGTAACAGCCTCTACCCTGAAAATATCATATTAATTCGGTTAATTAACAATTCATATTACGATATTTTTGTATATAATAATTTATATACTTTATTAAGAAAAAAAAAATATATATGCAGTGTTTTCTTTGCGGTTAATAAAATTAACTTGATCGAAATCAAGATCATTATGTTTTAACGAAATAACAGCATTTCTTTGAAAACCAAAAACAGTCAAGTTTTTTTTTCTCTCTAAAAGTTTGCTTGGTTATGTTGGCTTACACAGTGACGTGCTGAAGGATTAGTTAGTACTTTGACTTGTTTTTTTTCCTTCTTCTTTGTTGTAGATAATTTTTGTATGTAACATTTTTGAATAAAAGTTGTTTTTCAAAATATGAAGATTCGCTCTCCCCATCCATTTAGCAAAAGAGTGCTTTTCTCTCCGTTATGTAATATCAAAGATAGAGTAACATGACCGACCCACAATCTTATGTAGTGAATTTGAAGGTAAAAATTATTTTTGTCAGTAGACGATAAAATTTTTGTTGAAATTCGAAATTATTGCTTAAAACGTGGCAGGACTACTAAATATTTGTATTCCGAAAACAAAGCCCTATGGTATTAATTGTAAAATCGGGATTTTCTTCATACTTTGAATACACATCATTGGCATCAATATAAAAGAAATATGACAATATAAGACAAGTTATTTATGAGACATTTTAAAATAAATAATCAAGAATCGATTTCATTTAAAAAAAAAACATTTTTTCCATTTCCTCTAGAAAGGCGAAAATAATTATGGTGAGTTATTTTATTATTATTTGTTTTATTAGTGTGTGTGTATATATACACGACAATAATATAGTGCAATATGTTTTTCTAAATTTTTTGTGTATATGTAGGTAAGCAGTTGTTGGGTGTGGTAACTCGCAACAAGCAAATTATTTTTGTTCCTGTTATAGTCAATTTGTCTTTCTAAAACGTTCCGACGGCCCGGAAGATGAGCTACTCAGATTTGTATCATTTATCTTAGTATGGTTAAACAAGTTGAGTAGCCTCCAAAGAATCGGGTCGGATGTACGAATAGGCCACAATAACATGATATTTCGCTTTGGGCTGCTTTGCTCAATTGTTGATTTACGTCTTCGTTGATGTTTAGGAAGGTGCGAGTTGTTACCTAAAGCTCTGGGCAATAAGCAACTTTTCATGCGAATTACTACTCAATCTTATGATTGTTTCGGACAACAGAAATAGATGCCTTTTTCAGCGGTTGTCAGTTCCTTTATTTTGGCATGGTACCGTCGTGGGTCTATATAGTCGATGGAGGGGCTACATACCGTATCACATCCAACGAAAAGGCATTTGTTTTTTTTTAGTATTTCATATTTGATATACATACCTACAGCTAGTTAACTCGTAACTTATATCATTTATATATTTTTGTTAATACAATTTTTTTTTGCTTCTTTCCACTACTCAGGGGTCACTTGTCAAAATAAAAATTGATCTAAAGATACGCTACTGAACTCTATGTATTATGAACATGATTATTTACTGAATCAAGGCAAAAACAACGATTAATTATTTAATTTTAACAGCACACAACAAAAATATTTATGTGAATAAGGTCTGTCTCGTTTTTTTTTCTCTTTTATTACTATCTGACTGTTGATGTTAAAACTGAATAACTGGAAAAGAAAAAATTTATCACCCTAAATTACGTTTAAGAATGATAAATCAACAATTAATGCTATTAGTTGTTGGGGGCCATATAGAACTAAATGTGTTTCCAAGCATTTATTTTTATTATTTCCGATCGAAGAAGCAATGACAGCTCTACATATATACTACATATAAGAAATAAAATGTTAAGAAAACTAATTGAACTGTTTGCCAGACGAAGTGCCACATTGAATTTTCTTGTTATTGTTGTGGTCAAAAAAAAAAGAAGGAAAGAAGACAAAGAAAATACAAACGAAAAATAAATTTATTTTTGATATACATAACCGACAGGTGTTTGGTTAAATTACTTAGATTGACATAGTTATTTGTAGAGAATATTGAATTTACCTATTTATAGGGCAAACATCTTTAGGACATTAAATACGAAAACTCATTTAAATCCTTGAAGATTTATCATTAAATATATTTACTCAATTCATATTGACTTGATATTATAATTTAGTGAGTATAATTTATAAGTACAATTTTATACGAGAAACATATTAGTACTTTCAGCTTAGCCTCTTTTATGTCTTATTTTTTATTACATAGATAAAGTGCCTAATAATTGCTTTTAAGATATCTAAAATTAGTCATAATAATTGCATCTGCTTTATTTTAGATTATATGTAATATACACATCAATAACTAACTCATCACTGCGATATTATCATTGAAGGAGCATCTATTTTAAATTCAAAACAATAAATATCTATTTTCGAACGCAGTCATATAAAAAAATAAAAATATTCGTATTCGTATATTCGTAGGTGTAATGCATGAACTCCCTTAGAAAAATCAAGTTTTACTGTCTAATCATGGGCGTCGTTAAGGGGAGAGGAGAGTATTTTAAAAATTTGTTTGAAAGACATATTAAAAATGGAAAAGGTTGCGAGTAGAGTGAGTAAATATTTTTCACAATTTTTGAATTAAGAAATCCAAAAATTCAATAGAAATTACTGTTACTGCGTTACATTGAGATAATTAAAATCTTACTGCATAAGCGAAGTTAGCAAGTTTTATATATACATTTTAAAGTAAACTAGTATTGGTCACTACTTAATATTGTATAATTATCAATCTAAACAAGAAAAAAGAGGTCAAATGGCCCCCACTTGCCTTCCTTGCCGACGCCCATTTATCTAATTATTTCCTATTTTTAAATCAGAATAATTTCATAATAAAAAAATGTTTTATGGTGATGGGAAAATAAAGTTTTGTAATGTAAACAAAAACATAGAAGTTCCATGACAATAATACCTTTTGCATTTTACCAAACTACTTTTATTAACGCTTATGCACATAGCTGAGTTGAATGTTGTATATACAAACGTATATAGCTTGTTAGGTTTACAACTACTAGAGTATATATATGTACCTATGTATACATATGCAAAGGTATTTATCCATCCAACTCCAATAGATTTTTGTTGGATATGCCATCCAGAGAATTAAAAAAAGAAAAAGAGAAGAAAAAATAAAATAAAATAAAATTGTAAACTCGTTGTCGCACCATAGCTGATGCTATAGAAGCCAACTATACTTACTACCTACAACAGCATTAAAGAGACAGAACAAATGGTTAAGGTAAACAAATTATATCTATCTATAAACAAAATGTCAAATTTGTAACACTGCACATTACGCCATGAGTTTTTCATCGCAACCATTTTTTTCTATCTCTTGTTGTTGTATGTTTTTTCTATTTTATATAAATGTTATGTTTAAAGTTGTACTTGTATCGAGGAATAGTTTTAGTTTCCAATTATTTGGTTTACCCAGAAAATGTTTTAAACTGTGATCGACAAAGTTGAATTGAATACCAACACCGAAATTTATTTCTTTAAAATAAATAATTTTAAACCAAAAATTTCAATTCAGTCAATATCCCTTTGAATTGCAATTTGAAAGTTGTGTTAGTAAAAATAGAGAAAAACTACTCCTTCATACATTTTAGATATTCTTTTTTATAATTACTAATTGGGCCTTTTTTTATGTCTAGGGATGTTGGACGACCTTATTCAATTTTATAATATTATTTTCTTCAAGGGTACCATCTGAGACCTCATCTTTTTTATTTATTTGTCAACGATATCGAAAATAGATTTTATTAAAAATTAAGATAGATATGAGATAAAATTATGATTATTGAAATACTTTTGAATGGTGTCTACGAACTCGGACTCCTTCTACTCCCTTTAACAGTTCACATGTAAAATACCAAATTTGTTTTTAGAGGATTTTTATCGTCGAAAAGAATTTCAGGTTATTGATCAATATTCTATGCAACACTTCATTCACATAACTTACACTCAACAGGAACAGTAAATTAAAAAAATGGGAAAAATGATTACCTATATGAATGCTATTAAATTGATAGTATGTAGGTATCGATAAATTGATCTAATACCCAAAGACCCCTTTAAAGCTTCCCGTTTTATGCATATTAATGAGATAATGGTGCTAAATTATCACCACATAGCCTCCAATTAGTCGATTTTATTATACATATATATATTTTTTTATTCTATTCTGGTAACGTGTCGACACTCTTCCACTCTTTTTTAATGGTACCTTGTAATTCATTTGCCGTAAATGCATCATATATGTCCATAATGCAAGTAAATTGCATATCAATTATATGCACATACATATAATGGTCTTGATGTACAATATATCCATAGGTACATATTTATGTATGAGATTTTTTGCTGGAAGTCGGCAAATTAGCATGTAATAAAAGAATGTGTGCTTGCATATTTTATGCTTCATGTCTGTATAAGTACATGTGTATTTCTATAGAGAGATAGGCATGCTTTACTACCTATATACAACTCTTGGTCGTGCACTTAACCATTTTTTTAAATTTTTCTTTTTTTTATATTATTTTCTTTCCATTTGGTGTTCAGTTGACAGCATTTATTACCTGGACGGGACTGATTGGTCGCTAATAGCCATCTCGTACAGATCACTGGTGTTGTTTTGTCCACTTTGTAATTTAATGGCGTACTCTCGTGTCAACAACTTGCTTTTTTTTGTTGTTCGCCAAATTCATTTTTTAGCGGTGTTGTAGCTGTGTCGACAAAAGGATTAATATGAGATGAAGAGTAAAATTACATTCTCTGGGATGAGACAACAGATATTTAAAGTTTGGGTAATTTATTTTGGGGAAAATATGCAATCAATAAATATGCATGACTTTTAATAGGGACACAAGCATATAAGTATGCATGCAGATGTAGATGTGATGCAATTATTTTGTGGTTTACATTTACATGATGTGACCTTTTTTTTTTTTGGTGGCCATGTGGAGAGTTCTTAAAAAAATAATTATTTCGAATCGTTTGAGTCGGAGCAATATTTGTTTAATTTTAATACATACATTATGTACTTGTACATATATACAGACATTTTATAGCTATGTGTGTAAAATGTGCAATAAGCAAAAGCAATAATAACGCACCAATCTTGGGTATGAGTAAATAATTATTTTCGATATTTGTTATTTGAAGCTGTTTTTGAGTCTTCTTTTTTTAGTTTTTCCGTTTAAATTTATGTTTTTGCATGGCAATAAAAGTCTGTTTATTACAATCCCTATACATATACATATACATATACATATGTATGTAGGCCTTGTAGGCCTGTAGAGTGGAGAGACTTCATAACAAAGCTATTCAACAAAATTGCCTTGTGTGAAATTAAATTCATATAGATTGGTACTTGGTACTGAGTGCACAAATTAAGCATGTTAAATTGCTAATAATAGTTTTATATATATATGTACATAAATATGTATACCTACATATTAAGAGTATAATTATACCAATCTACAATGCTACTAAATAAAGTTTTCCTTTGAAAAACAGAACATTTTTAATCTTAAAACGGCAACTGAGTGGAGATAAATTAATATTTTATTTAATTAAAATGCAAACTGTGTAAACTTCATTTAATAAATAAAAAGTTTTGGAAATAGAAATATTGCGATGAAAAGAAGAAGTATTTTTTAATTAAGAAAAAAAAATTAATTAAACATTAAAAGAATTAAAATAAATAATTTAATAGTAATCAGTATCCTGTTGCTTATTAAATTGGTGGATTAAATGTTTGTTTTCTAATCATATTGAGTATGAATCATGGGGCTTATCTATTTCTTTTCGACAAACTGATCCCAATAATGTATTTTTTAGTTTCCATAAAATATTTCGTAAATCAAAAATTTAAAGGACAAAAAGAATAATATGACATCAAGGATATGTACAATAAATAATTTTCCGATAATACACCGAATGAATATTTTATTTGCGATGTGACTATTCCGACAGATTTGCCACTGATGGTTTTTCCTATACTTACATACTTAATCTTTACCCTAAAGGGCTGGAAAAAAGGGATATACTGTAATGGATATACGACGTAAAAATATTTTGTTTCCAGATGTCATGATTCTTGTTTTATTACAGTTTATCTTCGTACATGAGGCATATAGGCGCATCAGGCTGTAAATTAAGGACCCAGGTATAGCTCCATATTTATGTATGATAACAGAGTGCGATTGGTGCTGGGTGGTTTATAGGATCTATATTCTCTTGTCTCACATACTAAATTTTTGTTTGTTTTTTTGTTTGTTGATGCTACTAAGTAGTATTATGTTCATCAAAACATGTCACCACTTATTATTGTTTCTGAGAAAATAATTTTTCTATACGTGTTGTGGATTTTTCTTATTCTTTTCATGTTGTTACATTCATGTATGATGTTAATCAAAGGGTATTATAACTTTGGTATGCAGTTTATAACGCTATCGTAGAAAAAACACTATTGTCAAATATGTATGTCCGACGTCCATCTGTTTGTGATTAAGATTCTGGAAAAACGGCTGAAACTAGAAAGCTGAAATTTTGACAGTTTAGTATATAGTCCAAGAGTAAGATCTGTATTGTTTTTAGAGTAAATCGAGTAATGTATATTGTGAAGCTGTGGTACAGATAGAAAGTCGTAGATAATAAACAAGTACTCATACGGGTATATTATAATCGACGTAGCCAATTATTCCTTCTTTACTGGTTTCTTATATTATAGAACCCAAAATATATTATCTGGATGGTTCTGCATTAGTTTCTTATATATTGTTATTGAGTTATTTGGTTTTTTAATGGATGTAAAATGATACTAACGAACGAAACGTTAAACATACGGCAATCCGTGGAATTTTAATTTCCATATATTTGTAGATCGTCTGGTTTTTAGTATTTATTTTCAACAAATAACATCCTCTCTCTGCTGCTGCTTGGTGAATAATTCTTAGAACTAATAATTAAGAAAGTTGAAAATATTTGGGAAATAGTAAAAATGGCATAAAATAATTTTGTTTCTAAGTTCTGAAATGTCTGGCAAAAATATTTTTATATGTTTATTGTAAAATTTTAAGTCCACTAAATTGTCTTATGTTTATATGACATATTATATAAAATTCTGCAAGTTTTTTTTTCCATCAAGATCGGAGCGTAAATCTACATAAATAAAAATAATGCGAGTGTGTCTGTAATTCCTTTGTCACAAATTTCTTTCCTTTTTTTGTGTGTGTAGTTAAATGTTGAAAATATTTTGTGATTTTTTTATACATCCTATCCCTATTCTTATAATTAACTTGACCTGACGGCATTAACTATAAAGCTCAAAGCCTCTTATATAATACACACAATTTATAATAATTACCCTGTAGGGTACTATATGGTATAATAAAATATAACCATTTCAGAAAACAAATTTCACAAAGGATCAACAAAAAAAAGGAAGAAAGAGATATCCTGCAATTGATTTAATTTTTAACTAAAATTTAAAGGCAAACATGACGCTATCGTAACACTCGTATACGAAACGGTAACATCATTTAAAAGTTTTTTTTTTAGGTCACTTTTCCAAGTGCTTTTTTACGACTTTCTTTTCTAAGATTTTTATCAAATAATAAAGGTGTTGATAATATTTAAGCTGCCAGAGTACTAAATTATTATAGAGGTAATTTCATTTATTGAGTGGTGCCCTTGAACGTTGAATTAAACTCTTAGAGGGTCTATATCTAAATAAATAATGTTAACATAAAGATGATTGTGAACGTTTGCATTTTTCCGTATTGTAGTGCACCATAAAAAGTATATCTATGAGTATAAAAATGGCTGACAATTTATAGTACTAGAATACTAGTTTCATCTTTAATTAAATATTAAAAATTTTGAATCAACTGATTTCTATTAATATCTATTAATATTATATTTTAATATGATTTCAAATATTTGTATTAAAAATCATCGATTGCAAACGTATAGAATGGAATCTCTTCCTTAAATAATAATAATAAAATAATACATAACTAAAATCATAAAAATCATTTGATTTAATTTTTTCTAAAAAAAAAAAATCTATAAATTGGCCAACACTGCTTTTGGTATTAATTCATTTACTAATGGTTAAAAAAACAAAATCTCAGTTTCAATATCTTAATTAAGTGAAGTATAGATAATTGAGAAACGAGTTTTATTTCACTTTTTAACAAAACCAAAAGTCAATAAAACATTTTCCAATAACAGGTATTTTTCAAAATAAATAAACAAAATGTCCACCATTAATTAAAAACAATATATTGATTGACTTGTGACATTTTAAAATAAACATCTATACCGACACCTGTGTATAGGAGATACTTGCTAATGAATTAAACTTGTTATTGCTGAATAAATGTCCACTTTTCATTTAAAATTAAAAGCGAAAATATGTTTCTACTTAAAAAAGTATAAACGTCACAATAAATTAATACAAAAAATTGAGATCAATAATAATAATTAAAAAAAAAAAACTTCAGGTAATTATCAGTTCATTTTAAGATGTGTACCTTCGTAACGGGTCATTAGGTAATTTAATTGATTGATCAACTCGTTCATCTATTACTTCAACAATAACAAATTTTCAAATTAAATATTATGAAAAGTAATTTCAGGTCAGATGATTTGATTTGATTTAATATAAAATTCGATATCCACTAGTTCATAATATGATCTGAACATGAAACTGGATACATTTTATTAGAATAGTTATCTATTTGATATCTTTATAAATATCTACATTTGACATTCCCTCTATAGTCTATATGTATATATGTATATAAATATATACGGTTCATTCTAACAGGAAATGATATTCACTTTTTTTGTCATTTCGTTTGCTTCTTTCTTTATATTGTGTAGAACAAGTTTTTTTTTTAGTTGTTCGTCAAGGTATATTTTTAATTAAAAAATTGTATTTGTTTGTGATCCAAATTACCGGTAACGAGATGCATTTATTGATACACACAACACACACCTACTATACTAGATACTCACAATACTCACAATACAATCAATCGAAAAATTACAGTACGCCATATGAAGGGGTAATGTCCATGTAGCATTAATATTGAGTTAAAGTTTATTGACACTCAAACTCATATTAAATAAAAGCTTTTGGCATTCTCCACCACCCAGAATATAAAAATTACCACTGCGCATAATAAAATTACCCCTATATGATAGTACACAGCGAAGCTTTTCATTGTAGTAAGAAAAAGCTCCATTGAATGAGTACTTTTTTTGCCTCATTATTATTATTATAGAAGAGGGAAACAGCGTAACTCTCATATCGAAAATTCTCATCGTCTCCGGTAGGTTAAAAATAAATTCATTTCTGCGTCTGTGTTTGACATTGTACGGTTTTTCTTTGCCGGTATACATCATAGAGATATTCTCACTCTGTTAGTATGTCCGCGGATCTTCTATACGTTGGGCCGCACGCGGTGTATCTAATTTGGATAAATTAAAATTCGATTTATTAGAAGTGCGTCGGTATTGCAGTAGATTTATTCGTTTATTACAATAATTGGTAAATGATTTTTCACGGGTTTTATGGTGTTTAGTGGTTAAAAAAGAAAAAGGACTTTTCGCACATTTCAATTGTGCGAAAAAGGCTTCGTCGGTTGAATATTGTGTGTGATTTTTTTTGTGTTTATATTTTGTGAAAAAAATTCATTCCATATAATTGAGGATAACAATCTACTATTGGATGTAAAAGTTTTTTTTTTGGTCATTCTTCGATGTTAAAAATATAGAAAATTGGTGAAAATTTACGAAAAAGAAAAATAAGTGATTGGTAATTTAATAAAAGAGAAAAAAATATTTATTGTGATGTGAGTTTTGAGATTATGGATAAAAACGTTGAGTTTCAACAAATTTATGTAAAAACTTTATCACATTTACTGAAAATCAACTTTAAGGATTATTTCCGCAAATATGTTTTTTCCACTAAATATCTAGTAAGTTTATTTGATACATCT
>JANSTT010019040.1:0-12331 GCA_026745375.1 Platyura marginata | reverse complement strand
AAATATCATAATATTTATTTATCGCCGAAATCGTCGAAAATATGTATTTAAATATTTTATATGTACGTAAATATATTATGTTGCTCTGGTAATAACATAAAGCAAAGTAGCTGTAAGTATGAGCGGGGGTACATACCTTTATATTTAAAATGTATCTAACAGTTATACAGACTATGTGTACCAAAGTATGATTTTATATGTCCTCAAATTAAACTTAATTTTACCCTGCAGGACTAGTTTCCATGACAACTTGGCTTTTTAGCTTTAAGTAATAAGTCTCAAATTTCTTTGAATTAAAACCGCAGAATCTAATTAAGGAACCTATATTATATGCTTACCTACATATGTATATGTACGTATTTAATAACACCTACACAGTAAAAACTTTATCATCGTCAGTAACAAAATGTATTTTGTTATCTATCTGTAATTACATTACATACGCCTAATTTTGATTAATTTTAACGAATTATTTTTCAGAATTGCGATATTTTTTTAATTTTAAGCTTATTGTTAAACTTTGATACTGCTTAATAAAAAATATGTTTAGCAAGTTTTATAAAACAAAATTAAAAAAACGTTCCGCCAATTATCTACCGATTTAAAAAAAAGATGATGCAGAAAATAATGCATCAATAAACATGGCAATTAATTACAGAAACATTGCTATATATTAATCTTACAGGAAAATATTTACTCAAACCTTACGACAAAATGAAAAGCAGTGTTGTTGCATCCGTAATATAAAGCCATTCAAGCAAGAAAAGTCAATAACTTCGAGATTATATGTACTTAATATTCATAGAGTTATAATCAAATTATGGGAAAAGTATAGTTTGAAGGGAAATATTAATCAAACCGGATAGACATGATTTTCGAAAATAATTAAAAAACTTTTAGCATTTCTCGCTAATACAATATTCTGGCAGGAAAGTTAATTGCGAAGCTGCTAAACAGAAATGTATATATATATATATATATATATCTGTACTTATAAGTACATAGGTACTTAGATATGGAAGGAAGTATAGGCAATTTCGATTTACATTTTCATTAACCTGCAAATCTAATTTTTCGTTGTTTGGTATACGCGGGAATGAAATATCTTTGGGAAACAAATTGGACAATTTTCGATTCGATTGAATTAAAAAAAAATCATTTACAATTATCTACATCATAGTTAGATAGAAGATAATTAGAAGTTATACAATAGAATTAAAAGGCAATTTAAATATTTTCTATTCAAAACTTTGTATATCAATGTACATCCCATCTACATAACCGAGAAAAATATAAATGTAGTTGCTTTTTTCTTTAATTAACTTTTCCGAAATTAAATATTTTCTAAACTTTCTTAACTTTGACTTTAAAAGAAGAATTAATCATAATTATCGATCGATTTATTTATGAAAAATCATCCATTAATCTGAAAATATTTACTTTATTACAATAAAAATCCTACAACCGTTAGAAAAATTGCTGAAAAAAAAAATTATAAGAAAATTTAATTAAATGACATAACGAGTGTGCTTAAAGATTGTTCTTAATAAAAATATTTTATGGTTGCATACTTTTCGGTGTTTGATATTTTAAATTAGCTGCGATTATAATTACGAGCAGCAATGATAAATTAAAGCAATGATAAAATTTATGCTCGTTTATAAATAATATTTATCTTTGTTTAAACTTACGGGCAAAAGAGAATTTTCTCTTTAGTTCTTAGTATAAAAACATTTTTTTTCAAATGGCCGTTGGAAATGTTCCATTTAATCATGGAAAATAATCAGAATATAAAAGAAATGGTCGTTAGCGAATTGCTTCATTACGATCAGTTTTTTGTGGAAAGCGTCTTGAAAGAGCGCTAAAAAATTTAAAATTATTTTTGTTTAAGTGCATTAGTGGCAATTCTGAAAAATACCTCCGAAAATTGTCGTAAAATGTTTCCACTGATGTTTTTTAATACAATGTCGTTTTCGTGTTATTCCAGATTTAATTTCTAAACTTTTTCGCCATATAAATTTTTATCGATTTTTATACAATGAGGTCATGGAAAAATCGTCAAAAAACCCATTGTAAAAAAACCAAAATAAGGACTTTTTTTCTTTATTTCACATAAAAATTTGGAAACGTCGTTTCTTCATTGGTTTTAAATTGGGATTTTTGAAAATTTGCATCAATCATTCAAAAAAAAAATCACTCAAAATCTCTATTGCTGAGTATGTCTGAATCTACAATTTACCATTGCTGAAAGTTTGAAATTGTTCCGTAAAAACATAAAAATAATGTTAATTAACTCTGAGAACCGCTAAAATACACTTTATTGTTTCTCGCAAATGTTTTCTAATGTGCGATATGAGAGTTTGAGAAAGGCACCAAGCAAATATTAATCATTCGCTTTGGTTTTCTTCGAAAACAATAAAATAACATTGACGGAAATAATTAACTATAGCTCCTTTACAATGAGTGCGATTATTTACTGAAAGCTTTTGTATTGTTAGGGTCTGTCTCTATACTTATTGTACATTACAAGTTAGGTATATAATGTACATATGTTAGTACCTATACTACCACTGTTGTTTGTGCAAGAAATATACAGATAGAGAAGCTTTATATAGGTATACGGTATCTAAATGAAACTACTTGGAAAATTACTATACGATGCTCTTTAGGAGGAAAACTCACTTTTGGTATTTGTGTATTTGCATATGAACTAAATGGAAAATTTAAGTCTTTGAGCATTGTGTTCTCATAGTAGCTTTAGATGTATTTTAATTATTAAAGGTTTCTCTCTCTATATATATATATACCTACATTTGTACATTGAAAATCTTGTTAAATTTTCTAGCTATGGCTATTTCCTAGGTATATAGAAGTTCTCACTTATGTATAAGTCTATCCATATATGTATGTAAGTATATTTATGTTGAAATTCAAAATCCAAATTAGTCCATCAGTTCCACGACTACATCTATAGTACATGAAACACGATCTGCGGTTAATTGGTTTGGAAAAGTTTTGCCCAAAGCACTGTAATATGTTTGATGTACATACATAATACTGTTGCCAAATTGTACAATTGAGCAGAATTTGGTTATGTTTTGTGCGATTAATAGAGAAAATGGTCAGGTCATAAAGGACTTGAGGGTATAAAGATTTTTGCATTCAAACTATTTTTTGTTGTTGTATTGTTTTATCGATTTTTTTTTAATTAGGTATGATATAATAACATTAAGTAGAAGAAAACAAAATGACTTGAATACAAATCTTTCATTACATGCACATGCACATGTGCACATCTGCACATGCACATGAATAGATGGAGGTCATATGTAAATACATTTTACTCTAACCTAATTTAATTTAATAATTTTTAATTATAATTTAGATCAGATCAGATATAGTTATAACCTAACTAAAAAATTGGCTAATTAAAATTATCTGTTTTCGAGGCATTTATAAATTAAATTGAAATTGAAAAATTTCACCCTGATGTTTGTAAAATACGTTTATTTGATGTCAAAGCCATTAGGCATAATTACCGGTAGGACAGTGCACTAATTTTTTGTCAGTTCCGATTTAATTTTTGCGAAAAAAAATGACTAAAAAAATATCAGTAAGGACTAGGACTAGGAATAGTTAGTAAAGACCTAATTTCTATAGGAATTTACTCACAAACTAGCGATAAGAAAACGCAAGTCTTGTACATTGACTCTTTGTCTGGTCTTGTTTTTGTATAAGATATCTTAGTCTTGCACATTAGGTCTTGGTCTAATTAATTAATTATTAGTTATTCAAAGAAGGGTGCCCCATTCTCCACTCCACACTTTCTATACCTTTCATGTCTTAAAAAATGTCATTTCGCATCATATTTACCAGTTTACCTATTTACCTATTCACCTACAATATATACAATACATGTTTACAACTTCTCTGTATATAGTAAATACGAAAAATTGGGTTGATTTAAAATAATTCATCATCAGGACATTTTAAGGCGAAAACAAATAATGCAGTTAAAAGATGGTAATGTATACCTAATGTTGTATCAAAAATAAATAATTCAATTATTCTCCAAGGAAGTAAACAGGAAACATGAACGAAATTAACATTTTATTAACTTCAATGAAGAAAAAAAGGTAAAAGAACATTGTTTACCTCAATTGTAATATTAAAAGTCTATTTATGAGATTTTTATACTTTCAACTCTCATTTATAGACAAGTTATCTTATTTGACAGACAAAAAAAGAAATAATTACAAGCTCATTTGGATCCGAAGCACTTAGGAATTATTCGCTCAACAAAAACCAATAAAACTCACTTAAAGTGTTTATTCATGCAAAGAGTTTCCTTTAAGTAAAAAGAATTTTCCATTTATTCAACGCCCAAGAGTTTTTCAATGCAAAAGAATTATTTCAATTGAAAAAAGAAAAATTGTTTGAAAAAAAAAAAAAAAGAAAACAAACATGGTTAAAGAGGCATTTTCGCATAATAAACCAATAACAAACTCATCTTTTCGTTGAAAAAATATATATTTGCGATTTATTTTTTACATTTTTTTTTTCGTCCGTACCATACTAAGTCGATTACAATGTCACCACAATATCTTGGGGCGCAGTCGGGAAAATCAACCCACACCCCTTTCTACGACGAGTACAATTATATTGGAATTTAATGGAAATTTAAAAGTAATCATTCACATTCCTTGTTTGCCATTAGCAGACATTTATTAGCATAACAAGACATTAATTGAGACTTATGCGAATAATGTTCCTATTTTAAGCTCATTGGATACTGAAGATTTTCGTCTGGTGATATGGAATATACTAGAAACGATTTTTCTATATTTTCGATGACATTATAATCAGTTATAATGAATGATTCATGATTGATCTTTTCTTTATAAGATTTCGGTATTTAATTTTAGTATGATTTTTAGCGTTAAATCTTTCGTTCATTGTCAATTTTCTTATTAATATAATTTCTGTTTTGCATGTGAAAATATAATCTCGGAAAATTGATACAAAATTTAGTTCATTACAGAAGTATAAGTAATTTTCTCTTAAAGCTAGATTTATAAAAGAATAATGTGATAGATATATGTATGTACGTACATATTAGGGTGCATCATACTTTAAAATTTTGCAATTTAAACAAATGCTTGAGGAGGAAAGAGTTGTCTTTTGGTAACCACAAATCACGTGTAAATATTTGAATCCGATCGGTCGTCATTTTGAATCTATATTTTTTTAACTTATTTGTATAACAGTACGATTAAATTTCACGGATCAAATGGCAACGCCATTTTTTCTTTAACATCTAATGATTGGATATAATAAAATTTATTCTAAAAACAATTTTTCATTATCCAAAAATAAATCCCATCCACCTTTAAAAAGTTACAGGGTCAATATTACAAAGTTACTATGCCAATATTATAAAAATTTAATAAAATTAAAATGAAGCCAAAAGTAAATATTTTTTGGTAAGGGAAATTAAAAAAAAAAAAACATCAATAAATAAATAGATGGTCGTAAATTGTGTTACCAAAATTCTTTTATTGTAACCACTAAAAATTAAAAACAAAAACCAAAAATAACAACAAATGAGAAGAGTAAAATAATTTGTTTTGTTTACTCAAATCTAATACTAATCTTATTACTACTACATGTATCTTTATTCATCTATAACAATTTACCTACATATATATAAATATATTCATACCTTTATCGTTATTAAATATTCTAAAAAAAAAAAATATTTAAGATATCTTTCTTTAAAGGTTTATTTAACGATGACCACTCTGTATATCGAAATATACTTAGAGATAATGTTCTTTTAACCCTTGAAAATCCCATTTTATCCCATTCTTCGTAACATAACAATGTATGACACTATTATAACAGAGATTGAATATCATCAACCAAACATCGTTCCATGTATATTAAAACATAATCCCATCCAATAAATGGACAAAAAAACTTTCCCCCCAAACCAAAGGAATTTTCGATAAACTCTTATCAGATACATTTTTGTTCCTTTTCAATTTCCATATAAATTGATATAAACATAAATATACTGTCTAAGTGTCTGGGATAGTGGATATTGCAAATGTACTTAAATGGACTAATACTTTGTTGTCATGTTCGAGTATGTCCTCCACATACATATATGGTTTGGGGGTTTGTGTTCCATGGGCATTTTTGATGTTTTTTTTTTAAACGAAAAAATGGGGGACAAAAAAGAAAATAAATGCTAGAAGAGAAAACCTTCATTGGCCTTTGTACGATACAAGGAAAACGAAAGCAAACATTGTCATTTTAGTTCGGTATACAATAAAGGGGATTCTGTCTGATGTATTGCATGCAGGGATGTTTATTCAATTACTTTTAAAGGAAAAGTCGGGTTTGTGTTATTTGTAAAATTTCCTATACTCCTATATACAATACATACATTTATTATGTTGGCTAATATCTTTAGAAATTGTTATTGTAAACGTAAACGATAAACGATCGCTTTATTGAGATTTTCTATTTTACTATTAGTAATGTAACGTCTAAAATCTATAAACCCAATATTTTGGCAATACATTGACCACCAACCTTCACAAATTTGTTATTTTGAAATTTATTTAGGTATATGCACGAACATACTCAACATTAAACTTCGACCAACATTTAATTTTTGACGTTTTTACAGCAGTGGCAAAGGATAACTTTAGGGGATGTTAATGATAAAAGTCAGAAATTAATGAGTTGAGTTTGAAAGGGGTTAGGTAAATATATGTATATTGCATATAGCTAAATGGCCTTAAGCTAAGGTGTGATGAATTAATTATGTATAAATATTTTGTTTTATTGAGAGTGTAATTAAATCAAGTTTATGTAGGTAATCTGATTATTAAATTTGATTTAAGAAAAAAAAAATATTCTAACAAAATAAAGCATCAAAAATGTAGCACAAATATTTATTCAGCCATATTTAGCTTTAGTTTAGTGTTTGGTCATCATCACGAAAATTAAATTTGTTCCTACTTTAAAGTTGAATATCAAGTCAAAAAAATAATACAAAGAAGTCTACCATTTTTTGGAATAAACTACAGTTGATAGTCAATTTTTTACTTTTTCTATCTCTTAAGTTTAAAGTTAAATTGAATTGAAGAACGATAATTATCGTTCAGTAATTTTTAATACATATTAATAAAAAGTTATTTTTATTTTGTTGTTAAAAATTATGTCAAAATTAGGACTTTTATAGCTTGCTTTAATTTCCTTTTTGAAAAAAAAAAATTTAGCTACATTTTTTTTCTTGTGAAATTCTAAGTAGGAATATCCATGTCCGTCCGTCAGTCCGTCTGTATGTTCGTCATCCAGCTAAACGGCTGAAGCTAGAAAACTGAAATTTTGTTAGTTTATTATGTAGTCCTAGAGTTAGATCTCTATTATTTTGAAGTAAATCGGACAAGGTATAGGGGAGGCTGTGGTACAGTGTGCACCTAATTTTGATATACTATAAACCATTCATTTACTCGAAAGATAGGTAGTTGAAATGTGGAAAAAAATAATATGACAACAATGATAGAGAATACAAAAATTAAGATTTCATTTATAAACCAAAAAGTTCCACGACCTACCATTATAGCGCTGCAATCAATCAATCAAATTACATAAATTTCTAACGTAACAAAAATTCAAGTTATTAAAAAAATAAAGATTTCCTTCATATATCAAAAAGCTCGATTATGGCGCTGCAATCAATTTTATTAAACTTTTAGGGTTTTGAAAAATCAATTGATTGGTCATACAAAAAATTCAGGGATGAAAAACCCTATAACACATACAGATACCTATACCTGTATTATGTATCTACTGTATAATTCTACATACATTCAATTAAATCCCTATCTACTTGTATCAAATATTAATTTTCATTTATTTACATAATCTGGTATTTCATTTTGTTCATTATAATTGCATTGGATTTGAGAGTGACAAGTTTAGGCAATGAAAGGAAAATGTTTGTCTGAAATTTAATATATGCATACATACATATAAAGGTCACCTACTATACCTATCTGAAATCTCTACCTATGTATATCTACTAGCCGTTTGGAAGCGGCAATGTTAATCAATACTAAAAGTAGGAAACTTGGAAATACATTTTATATTCCATTATTTATTTTATATTTATTTATTGAACATTTGGGATAATCTCACTTAAAGACATTTATTTAATTTTTATTGATGTAATCTAGAATTTTAATTGATTGTCATTTTTGTGAATGAATTAATGATAATAATAATAATAATAATAATAATTCACTCATGTAATACTTTTGATATGACAGACATTTTGATATTAATCAAACTGAAAATAGAAAAAATTAAAAACTATGGCTTTTTTACTTAGTATACAAAATGTAATAAATTAAATAAAATACAGCTACGTATATAAGTTATATGTTGACCGATATATTTTTTAGATATTTTCAACAAAATACTAGAACATTTGTTCTATTTATACGTTATTTAACTTTCATTTTATTTGTTATTTTTTTACATAACGTTTGTCACCTAACTAATAGCATTACCTCCTTACATTTATAATACAAATGTCAAAGAAACAATTTAAACAAAAGTCAACATCAACAGGTCGTCCCATAAATCCATTATGGCAACAATAATCTCTAAGCCAAACGAGATAAACAAAACTGTTTACAATCCCATTGAGACCTTTTTTAGTATTATTCAGCCAATTCAAAACCCACCGTTACACACAAAATTGACTTTCTGACTGTGTTGTATACCAAACAGTGGGAAATCTGTTTGTTTCCTTGCCGGAAATTGCGTAACGCCTATTCTCTAAATAAAACGGAACATGTTTATAGGATGTAAAGCCAAGCCAAAGCACAAGTATGGAGACATTAGGCTAATATGGTATGATATTGTATCATCGCTGAAAGACTTTTAAAAAGGTTACGTTATAACGAATTTTTTGGCCATATTCTTGATTCATGTTCCATTATAAATTAAGGAAAAGTAATATTAAGTGTATAGATTTTTAAATTTTAACGTAATTAAATTGTCTACAAGTTACAACACAATTAACAGTTGACATTAGTTTTTCGATTAAATTCATTCGTTAGAAATAAATGTACTCTCAATAAAATTCATTTTGTACATTAATCTCTTATACCATTTATCCTTTTAACAAAGTATAATCCAACAAAAATCCTTCTCAAGGAAATGTTGTAACCATTGTTTGCTCCTCTCTTGTTAAAGTTTCTGTAAGAAACTATTGGAAAACAAATTTATAAGGAATGAAAGTGTGAGATTCTGAAACTTTTCTACTTTCACAGAATACATTACTTTACAGCATCGGCCTCATTTTGTAATTTGAACATAGTATTTCACTATTTATTTGCATACTATAAACTTATGTAGAATAGTCGCTTGGCTCATCGACATTTATTTTATAAACTGAAAAGTTAAATGACTACCAATGATGAAAATGTTTTCATTCAAAAAAGTTCTCATTCTTTCATTTCTTTCTTTATTTTATTATATATTTTTTGTTATTAACAGAACGTTTAACAATGGCTTCCACGGTCAACACACTCAATGGTTCTATTTTTCCACAGTACTTGCACTGATATTTGCTTATAATATAAGTTTCTTTAAAGAAAGACTACGGTTTTAAGACGTATCTAAACCATTCACTCTAACTCTCTATTGTTTTGGGTGGTATTTATTACAAACTAGAAGTAGGACGATTATTTTTTTTACTATGTCGTGTTGAAATATTAAGCAAATTATGTAAATACAAAATTCAATAATATTACTAAATTTTTCATATAGACTTAATTTTCATATATAACCTTAGCAATTAAAAATAAACATTGTGTAAATATTATATAGTTATAGTTAGTATGACTTAAAAAATATAAATATTTGTTTAACTAAACTGTTTGTAGTTTAAAGATAAGTTATTTCGATTATTAATAAATTAATAACTAAATCTTATCTAAACTGGATCTGTCATCATCTTTGTCAATTGCGATCATTTCTATATTAGAATTGAAGTCAATCTATGTATTACCTATCTATACAGAAAAATTAGCAATGTACAAGTATATGTAATCTATAGTAGTTATATGCTAAATTATGTACGTCAGCAGTTTCTATAATTTCATTAGGCATTTCGACGATTTTATCCCGATAAAAATAAAATAATTTTATCTACATACTTCTATCTTAGATCTGATTTTTGCATTTTTGATATTGGTTAAATCTTGACTAAAAAATCAAAAAAATGTATTGTAAAAAATTTGAAATATTGCACAGTTTTTATTTTCGCTTTATTGTTTGATATTGAAATTTTATGTTTTAGAGTCTAATAACAAATAAATCACATACATTTCAAAATCTATACATTTTTTCATAATTATTTCTTTCCGAAATTCCTTAAAATAAATTATTTTAATCGCTGTGCCATTAATGTTTGTTTTGAAAAATATAAGAATTAAAATTTTGAAATTTGAGATAAAATTAGTTATAAACTATAGATTGATCTAATTTTTTGTACAGTACTATAAATTTGAGCTTGATTCACTAAGTTAGAATACCTGTATCTATTTAAAAAAAAAAGCTATAGATAGTCATATTCCATTCCAGTTATTTACCAAAGTTATTAGAAGTTTTCTTTTTTTTTTAACAGGTAGAAGATACGATGTTTTAAATAGAATTGAAATTAGTGATCCAAATATCTAAATTATATTCTTTGCTTGTAGGTTTTACGTTATATACAATTTACATATTACTACCTATGATTGTATTCACACATTTTATATATATATATATAGTTACACCAGATAGCCAATTATTTATTTAGCAAAAATAAATTTCCCTCACTATAAAGTCCTAGAGTAACTTGTTTTCAATAAAAGTATTTATTAAATAAGTAAATAAAATATTGTTAACTAGGTGTATTACGTCATTATAAAAATTAATTTTGTAAAAATATGGCCGCCAGATTATTTGTTTGTTTCTCTATTGAAACAAATATAATATCGTTTGTTAATATTTGTTTTGTATATTCGAACAAAAGAAAAACTTAATAAATGTATGTGATTAACTTATCTGTTTCATTATTTTGTGAAGAAGAGTAATGAGCAGTTGCTAAAGACAGACTAATTATGAAGGGTAAGTGTTCCCAAATTAATAGCTCAGATGCAAATCAATTTTAATTCATTCATTTTACAGCATTATCAGGATTAGTATTATTAATATTTGCTGCACTATTTTCCATTGTATTTGGCCAAGCCAAACCTGGTGGTAATTGTAATAATGAAGCTGAATATGCTCCAGATCCTGAATCTTGCAGTAAATATTTGCAGTGTAACTTTGGCGTCTATTTATCGATGGACTGTGGCCCCGGCACAGTCTGGAATGCACAATTAACAACTTGCGATTTTCCATCAGCTACAGTGTGTCCAACGCCAACTGCACCTATTTCCCCACCAGCGACTCCTTCCCCAGCCGCTGCAGTCACACCTAATATTACCCCTTCAATAAAAACAAACCCTCTTGTTCCTGTTATTCAACCAAAAATTAATGTAAAATCAACACCCGAAAATAAGGGGAAAGCTTCGGCAGAAAATGGTAAACCACCCGTAAAAAAACCTTCTAATAGCAAAGCTGGTGTTAAAATACATGAAAACAAAAGCAAAATTAATAATCCAGCCGTTCCCGTAAAAACTCCTGAAAGTAAGCCGAAACCAATTGTTTTACCAACACATTCAGGTCTTGGAGATAAGACATCGGCCAATAAAGGCAAAGCTGTTAGTCCAGGATCTCATTTAATGAATGTAGGTAAATCCTCGAAAGCGAAAGGTGCAAATCCATCTGAAAGTAAAAATAAATCTCCAGTTGGAAAGGAAGGAAAACCTTCTGACAGTAAAAATAAGGCAACACAAAATCCAGAAAAATCACCTAAGCCAACTGGAAAGCCTGCTCCTCTCTCACCACCTACAGTTGGTGAAAAAGTTCCTGCAGGTACAGGCAAGCCTGCCCCGCCATCACCTCCAGTCGTAAAGGAAGGAAAACTTTCTGACAGTAAAAATAAGGCAACACAAAATCCAGAAAAATCACGAAAGCCAACTGGAAAATCTGATACTCTTTCACCACCCAAAGTTGGTGAAAAGGTTTCTGCAGGTGCAGGCAAACCGGCCCCTCCATCACCTCCAATTGTAAAAGGTGGAAAACCTTCTGACAGTAAAAATAAACCAGCGGAAAATTCAGGAAAATCACCTAAGCCAACTGGAAAATCTGCTCC
>JANSTT010019039.1:0-12333 GCA_026745375.1 Platyura marginata | reverse complement strand
CCCCACTCTCTCCTATCCTTAGTTACCTTTCTTCTTTTTTAATTTATTTACAACTTAATTCGATAGGTTAATGATAGGTATATATAAGAAAATCATTAAGGGAAAAAGCTGTGTAGGGAAAACTGCCATTTTCATTAATGGATATCTTGGTGATATTCAAGTTAATAGTTAATGTACGTATATTATACGAGGTTTTTCTTTTCGTTTTATTTGCAAGGATTTTCGTACGTCAATGTTTATTGTTACGTTAATAGACACGCGTAATGAAAATTTTTTTTAGTACAGTCATTAACTGTTCGGCAACAGAGTAAATTATGCGTGAAATAAAAATGTTATGTTTATTGGGGCAACATGTCGAATATATATATATATATATAGACGCCAAATAAAAATAAAATGAAATGGAAAATAATCAGAAAATAAAAGCCAAATAAAATAAAAAAAAAAAAAAAAAAAAAGAAAAACAAAAAAGGCAACAATGGAAAATGAGACACACACACAATACATTATAATGATTGACATTCTAATCTATTTGTTATTTCAGTCAAATTAAATTTTTGGCTATGAAATTGGTAAAATACAAAAATAGAAAGAAACAACCGGCAAAGGCTCTTTTGAATATATTTTTTGTTGTTGTATGTTACAAATTGTGAAACCAAACAAGACTTTCTATGATTAAATGTTATTTATAGGGTAAGATAGATAATATCGCCTATATAATGAGAATTGCTAATTTGGATCTGATACTGGGTCATTGAATTGCACTTAAAAACAGTTGGTATGGTATTTTTTCAAAAATGGCGATGAAATAGCGACCATTGGTAAGGTTTCCGTAAAAAGAGCATCTCAAGTGATGCATTTTTCCACAAAAATTGGCGTGAGCTAATGTCAATTGAGATAAATGTATAAAAAAGAGAGGGGTGTATAATGGGGCCATCTATCGGGTCCTAAGGATTTTTGGGCGCTCTAGGGATCCCGATCCCTCTCTCACACTAAACTTAACTAAAATGATCAGAAAGGGTCTTGAGGGCTTCTTGTAGGCGAACAGATACGCTTTATTTCCGCAATAACGGAGGTGAAGACGGGGTTTTGGTGGAAATACGTTTTTTTCAGCTCCAAAGTCAAAATTTATCCAATATTTTTAAAAAAAGAGCTACAATCATCGGATTTTGAATATTTTGATGCATATGAGTTATGATCTCTTAAACTCTAAACTCTAAAATTTTGTCTAACATTCTTGCTCGTCTTGCAGCGTTCAGGTATGTTAGAAAGCGTAGAGAGAGCGAAGAGAAGATTTCCAGCGTTCAAGCGAAATTCTAAACTGTTTCTTCGCTTTGAAACGCAATAAAACGAATTGTGCTTCACTTCGATCTGCTTCTACTGAGAAACGCTTGTATTTAACATGCTATGCACAGTTCTTGATCGTGATTTCAAGAGAAGATTTCAAGAGTTTAAGCGAAGTTCTAAACTGTTTCTTCGCTTTGAAACGCAATAAAACGAATTGCTCTGCTTCTACTGAGAAACGCTTGTATTTAACATGCATTGCACAGTTCTCTCGCACAGAGTCGCACGGTTAGAGCATCACTCTTCGCGTTCACTATGTACGCAGCCTTATGGTATGAAAAATGGCACCTTAAAAATTTGATCGCCATTATACACGCTCCGAAAATGTGGGCGATTAATTTATTATTGTTGACCAATGGTTGCCCGTTAAATTTTCAGGCTATGAATGGTTGACGATCAAATTGTTGGCGGTAAATTTTTCGCAAAGCTCTTTTTTTATTTTATGGCCTGGAACAATATTTGTCTAATTTTTTTATACTATGAGGAATAATGAAAAATCGAAAGTTTTCTTTGAAATAAGTTTAGGTTCTGATGTCACACCCCTTTCAAACATAAAGTTTTATGTAGACACAAAATTTTCCTATGTTTTCTAAAAAAAAAAAACAAAAAATTATATTAGCATCGACACAGCAATTATTTAAAATATTTACCAAAAACGCTCTTTATGATGGAAACAATTTACCAAAAGATCGTTTTTGCGTTTATCCCATAATCTGACTGGCTTACTAATTTCGACTGACATCAAATTGATGGCATTCCTGAAAAAAGCTTTTGTATGTTTTCATCATTTACGTACAATACATACACACATATATCGTGTACATTAAATACGGGTCCATACCAACATCGAATAATCCCTTTTTCAAATACAATAACTTACATATAACATCGGTAAAACGTAAAAAGCGACAGCTGTCATTTACCAATCTGAAGCTACACATGAAAACCATTAAGTCATAGTCATTCCGGTATGCTGAATGATGATAGACCGGGATTTTTCTCTAACATAAAATATACGAAATTTTTATTCGCGTTTTGTTACATGTACACCAAAAAACAAAAATCTACACACACACACACACATTATGTTAAAAGGTTCATATGGCCAACTTACTTATTTATAGTAAAACAAAATTACCTTAAAAGCTATTGCTCCCAAAAAAAAAAAAAAAAAAAAAATTTAAAACGAAACCCCCACGTAGGGTATATTATGATATGGTACTAGTACATACAATAAAAACATCCCTTTATAATCAACTAAAGAGTTTTCTTTATGGAAAACATGTATTGCAAAATATCCCAAGTGCACCATTTTTATATACGAGAGAATATTCCTTTTTCGTTCGGATATTTTGTTTATGCCCCTAAAGTGAATATTATAGAATAGAATATGGCACTATCCATATTTTGTATAGGCGTGAACATTCTGTCCGGAGAGGCTAAAAATGGATTACATTTTAAACATAAACCAATCAATTTGGGAAATGCCGAGACTGCTCCGTGTAATCTGTCTTATGTAGGGCAGACAAAGCAACACCTTGAAAAACGATTGAAAACTCAACATACGTGACTTAGGGCAGGCAAATCATCCATCGGTAATAAAAAACCGCACTGACGGAACATTTCTTCAACCTGGATTACTACCCTAACTTTCAGGGTGTCTCTGTCACTGGCCACACAGGAGAACTATTCAAAATGGTTGACAATTGAAGCTCTCCATATCTACACACAGAATACATACGACAATAAAAAGGGACACTGACCATTTAGCTTCAGTATTATGCTCAATTATCAGTGGCGATAAAAACACACAAAAAAGACACATATTCGGACATTGGCTATCATGACCTCCATACATATATACATACCCCCCCCCCAAGACATATTTCGAGCGTCGAGAATAAATTTCTAATAATAAAAAACTGACCGACAAGCCCTTACATAAACCAATCAATTTAACCGGGGGGTCTTTTTGTGCAACTCAACCAATATTTTGTTTTAATTTTATTTTGAAAAATGTCGCTAAAGCAGTGAGAATCATGAATTTTATCTTCATGGGACTTTTTATTTCATTTTCTTTCATCAAAATGACGAAATTTTTTTATAAAAATACTACCATCAATAATTGTCACGATTCGCCACTGCGATTTAATTATTGGGCCTATCGATCTATAGATTTTAAAGTTGCTCTTTTTTTTTAGCTCATATTGCTCAGTTTTCAAATGTATCTCCAGGTAATAAATTTAATATAAAGTTTGACTTATTTTAGACGTTTCAAATGCATGCGGAAGATAAAAAATGTTTAAGCACAGATTAATGATGTCAACATTTCCAAAAGTTTCATTCATTCATTAAAAAAAAAAAAAAAACAGTCTTTCCAGGATAAAACGGGCTATATCTTGTATTCGAGAGAGCAGAAAAAAAATCTAATATTTTTTAAAAGGAAATTATTTTTTGGAATAGAACGCCTAGGTATTTTCTATATGGCTTCGCTAGATGTGACTTTAACCCCACCGTACAGCCGTCGGATTCTGATTCTTTATGACTAGTCATATGAGTGATTGCCATTTGATAATAAATGTGAGTCACTCATATAACTAGTCATAAAGAACTAGAATCCGGGCACAGGTTCTTTGTTAACGAAGGCTGTACCTAGGAAAAAACCCCATACCAACCCCGATCCCTATGTGTGTGGAAATAGATTGAGTCTTATTTGCAACCCTCGTATACTGAGCACCTATTCCTTTCCTTTGTTCTACCGAAAGTTTTGCCTTTGGTTTGGGACACAAATGCCAGCTGGTCGATTTGTTTATTTAATACCGCAATTACTACAAATCCAAGCATCTCCCATCGGGGATAAACACATAGCTTATCAGGCTACCGGCCCCGTCATACCATTACGGTCCCGGTGTGATGCTTGGCTTCTTCATTTAATGAATTAGCCTACCAAAATACCCGTGGGAGGGTCACCTAATTGTTACGTTGTTCAGGGTTCAGTTTTGCCTTCGCCTTCCAATTTAGACCATTAAAGGCTTGATGGAATTATGGATCCGATTTATCAGTTGTAACTACTGGGTTGGTCGTAGGTATGTATGTGGTAGGTATGTGGTAGATATGTAGAAGGTATGTGGTAGATACGTGGAAGGTATGTGGTATGTGATAGATATGTGGAAGGTATGTGGCAGGTATATGTGGAAGGTATGTGGTAGATATGTGGTAGATATGTGGAAGGTATGTGGTAGATATGTGGTAGATATGTGGAAGGTATGTGGTAGGTATGTGGTAGGTATGTAGAAGATATGTGATAAAAGAAGTAATTGAAGATGGCGAATAAAGTAAAAATAACATTTTGCCAACCAACCGAAAAATCTTGCAAGTGATCCAAATTCGACACTAACTATAATCGAATAATGGAACTTGTTCGATAGGATAGGATCATATACCGATAATTGGATTTAAAATCCAAACAGTAGATTTATCTCAAGAAGCGTTGTGTGTGTGTGTAAAACAAGCGATAGAATCATTAGATAACGGAATGACTGGCTATATGTGAAGTATGGTCAGCATGAATTCCACAAAATAAGATAATAAATTTAACGATGAATCATGCAACTTCCTTTTTTTTTACTACATCTATTGTTTTCGTATTTATCTATTTGCTCAAGGGGAGATTTTTTTCTACAACAACAACAAAAAATGTGTTGGTTTTTTTTTGTGTCTATCGAAAAATTCGGCAGCATTTTTATATTACATACTGGTACTGGATATAAAATATGGTAAAGTTATGATAAAAGACTGGCATGCATATTATTTTGGTATAATAAACTTCGGCAGAGGGTCATAAACGTTTTATGGGGTTGCCTACAAATATTTTTTATAGAATAAACAACCAGTATCTAATAAAACCAGTTCTATCAATATTTTTACATGCTCAAAAATAATAATAAATGTTTTAAAAATATACAATTTTTTTTTATCGAACAGATTAAATGAGCCGTTGAATAATAGGAAATACCATGTGCGAGGTGAGTCAGTGGCGTTCCGTAGATGAAAATGTAGATGATGAACCAAAAAATGTTGTGAAAACTTTAAAAATTCTATTTTTTTACAATTTTTACGGCATTAGATTTAAAAAAATTCAATTTGTGCCTATAATTAACACAAATTTTTTATATTTTATTTTTTCTGTTCTTTGTTAAATAAAATATAAATATAATAAAACAACAAAAATTAAAAGTGAAAACAGCAAAACTCCATTACAGCATTATATTAAATAGGAAAATATTTTCAAATATTTAGGTGAGACGCAATGACTCACGTGCTTCATGTAACGCTTCGCCACTATCGCGATAATGATCTCTTTAAGAAATATCAGTTCAATAACAGTGAACTCATTAAATTATTTAAAAACAGGAAAAACTCCGATCTTTAAGTATATAAAAAGTTTAAAGTTTAACAAAAAAAAAAATAATCACAATTTTTGTGAAACTTTCTCCATTTGAGTCTTTTTTTAAAAAAAAAAAAAAAAGTGCGGAAAACAATATAAAACTTTAAAAAACTTTATTTAAGAAAGAAAAAAGAAAGAAAAAAAAACTCCTTTTCAGTAAATAATCTATAAACTTCAACAGAGGAGACATCAACACACATCAACTGCCCATCTGAAACAAGAGTAAATTTCTCATATATTTTTCCTTTTTTTTTTTTTTTTTTTTTTTAAATCCCATGTAAAACCCATATTTTCCAGACATTTATTATATTCCATCAAATTCAGTGGAGAATTTATGTATTTTATTTGAGCTTAGGATATTTATTTAGTATCATTTCGTTTTGATAATATAATAAAATATAAACTTTTTTTATGTTTAAGGATATAATGTTGTGCTTTAAGGAGTAACTACTATCATTGGAACATTGAAAAATGAATTTTCAAAATCTTTGGAATTATGCACGGTAAACCGGAATTATGTACGGTAAACCGTATTCATATGTAGTGTGGCTATTGCAGAATCGTACAGAGAATTTACGTTTATGTTTTAAGGGGGGGAGGGGTAGTAACACTTCTATCCTTAGCATGATTCCATATAGAGTCGTTAACATAAACTTTCAAAGTTTCTAAGATTAATTTTCTTCCGTTTCCCGTTTTAGTAGGTAAATGCTTTTCTCTAGTATGGAAATTGAACTAAGGGCGGGTGGTTCCAACTCCCTACTCCAAAAAAAATGATGCACTACAAAAAAACAACTGTGGGAATAATTTCAACAAATCTAACAACAAGATTTGTACTTAATATAAAAAATATTGAAATCTTACAATAAAGATTTGAAGACGGGTGGTTCGACCTCCAAAAAAAAAAATTTATGTACTACAAAAGATGTGGGAATTATTTCTTAAAAAAAATAGAGCAATTAGAAACAATTTTAGCATATACAGAAAATAAAAACTCAAATGCTGCAATAAACATTTGAGAGGCTTCAAACCATCAAACCAAACTGAAATAAAATGTATAAAATCTAAATAATCCTCGCTTAAATAAAGATTAAAATAGTTGTAGCTTAGTTTAGGTAACAGAACAGCTTCAGCTAGTATACATAGCGATAAAAAATAAAATCACGGCTAGAATAAATTATATGAAATTGAATTTTAATGGCAAGTATAAATATTACCTTTTTCGAGATTTGTAGGTTTTCTTTAATCGGTCTTAAACTAATGCATCATTTTCGATGCTGTTACACATCAGGGATACGATGGGAGGGAAAAAGTTTCGCTCTTTAAATTGTCGAAAAACACCTTGCATCAAAAGTGCGAACATCGAATGTTCATTTGTATCGAAAGTACGTCGCATCGAATGTTCCGTCGCATCGATTGCTATGTAGTAAATATATTTTTTATAAAATTAAAAAATGGCTAAAATGAGAAACCGGAATTTTTTTTAATCAAATATAAAATTTGTGAGTGTGTGTGTGTGTGTGTACGTTAATCGCGATGACACATCAAAAAGTTTAATCGTCTGATGAGAGTCACATAAAAATATAACGGAGAATAAACAGGATCGTTTTAATATGGGGCGGTAAGCACATGGGGTGTTCGTGTTTTAAAAATAACGATATTAAAGCTGGATAAGTTTCAAAACTCCCTTATTTAAATTCATATCTTGAACCGTAATAAAAGCGATAAAGATAAAGCAAATTTAATGTTAAAGAGACATATTTCCATAAAGATTTAGGAGGGAGAAACCATTTAAACTGACACCATATATAGAGGAAGAGAAAGAGAAAGAGACATAGACATAGATAGAGAGAGAGAGAGAGAGAGAGAGCGTTTTACAGCAAAAATCCAATTTATTTTTTCATAAGCTTTTTGTTCTCAAATTATGTTCAATTAAATTTAATTCCTAAGTACATTACTGACACACAAAACATTAATAATAAAGTTACACTGGTGTCGCCTTGTGGTTTCAACAATACAAACATGGAAGAAAATGCGGTGAAGCTTTGAAATGTAGAGCAAAATAAAAATAAGAATTCATCTACTAATGTGTTAAGTTTTAGTGTGACTTGTACATATATACTAGTTAGGTATATAATATATTATGTTGTATATACATACATATATAAAGCGAAAGTAAACACGTAGAAATGGCAGAAAATGTGGTATCAAAGCTTTTCATATTTACTTCAAGTAGTAAAATTAGTTTTCCCTTGAGTTCGATATCATTTATGTCAACAGATAATACGCCTACATAAGATGCTACAGAGAAACTTGAAGTTGTTTGAATTATTTACAACACATACCTTGCGAAAATGTGGCAAATAAACAAACAAGAGAAAATATTTAGTGTGAGTGTAATAGGTGCCTATCAATATTTATATTGACTGCGGAGCTTTTGCTTCAATTTAATTAACAGTTTTATTAAAAAGCTTCTTTTTTTTTAAATAAAGGGACCTAATCAAACATCGAATGTCTTCAAATATTTATGTTGACGACCCGGGAGGAGAGCAAAAATGTTCACTACATGAAAATGGAATGGAAAAATTGTAGGCATCTAATTTCGAATATACTCTGCTAGGCCATTTTCAAGTATCACTTAAGTTAGACAAATCCACCTCCTTCGATTTGCTCGAACAAGGCCTAGCGTCAACCGATCCGAATCCCAATTGCATTAAAACAGAATAAATCACTCTTGGAATGGTTAAAAGATTGTCGAAACTAGATTAGGCTTTCCGATTGGAAGTGAAGTTAGGGAGGGTTTTAACCGATCAAATGACTTAGTGGTAGAGGTAATGCTCTTGAAATGGGAGGTCTTGGGTTTGTTTCCTGTCTGCGAATAACATATGAAGTGTTTTTGTCTTATACGGAGTTTGAACCTTGGGCCGAGTGGATCGGATTCCACTTAAAAATGTAGGTCCAGGGAATAACGGCAGGATTGTCGATTTAACTAAGGAAAACACCTCAAATGTTAGGAAGAAAAAAACATCGTGAGGTATGAGAATTTGTGGAATTTGGCAATTTTTCCAAGCTCGTATAAGGGCTGATCGTTGACAACCATACATTGCAACAAAAATTAACCACTGTGAATACAATTTACGAGAGGCCAATGGCCGATCCAGCCTGTAGCGCCATTGAAAGAAAACGAAAGAAGATTAGGCTTTCCAATTGGGTGGAGTAAGAGAGACTTTACCTTTGACACTAAGGACTAGAAATTCTACCACATAAACAATGACGACAGTGACTCTAATGGCTTCTAAGAGATTTTAGAGAAATATTTTCAACACGTCCATAAATAGTAAGGGCTCTTATTATATGATGATAATTTAGACACGATATTAAAATTGTCAGCTATAGCTCAGAAACTACCGACTAGATGTGTAACATTTCACTGTATACTAGATGGCTACCAATTCTCTGCCCTAAGTCAGTTTTGTCCGGCTAAGATGAACCCACTGTCTGATATGAACATTATTAATACATTTTTAAATTTAATCTGACTTATCGATCTATATTCACATACACAGATTAATCTGTGTACAGAATTTGTAAGTATATATATAGTGATGCGTTAATATATGACGTTCATCTTTATTACTTATTTATGTAGTCGAACCCAATATAAAGTAGACAACGATTAAATATCTCATCTAGCTCATTAATTGGCTCATCTTATTGGAAATTTCCTCTGCATGGTTCCATCAATTAAAAATTCCATAATGGCTTCATCTGACGAATCGCCACTGTAGACAGTGCCGTAATTGGGGAACATTGTATTTCTTTGTAGTGGCAAACGTGATCCTATGAATTCATTAAATTTTGTGATTGTTTACCCTCACAGTTTGCCTGATTTTTCACTACTCGCTCCCTATTTTAACTAGCTGCGGCCCTATAATTACATATTCATAATTATTAAAGATATCACTTAATTTCCGAAAAGCTTTTAAATCAAATTGCCATTTAATTTTATAAATACATATAAATACACACAACCATGTATGTCTCTGTATTTGTATTATATTTATATGGGGGTAGATTTTATGTATGTATGTATATGCCTCCTACCTAATTTTAAAATGATATTCATTAAAAAACAATTTGAATCGCATTGAATTTAGGGAAATTTGGTTGGCCATTAACCAAAAAAAAAAAACAAAACAAAAAAAAAAAGGGAAAAGGAGTTAATTTTGTTTTATACCTTATATGAAGAGGACACCATCAAGTTGTTCGTATAAATTTCCAAAACATTATTTAAAAGCAATATAAACGCTTTGAATTTGTGTAACCCGTACCATTTTAATAATAGAGCAGAGTATCCACCTCGTAACAACTCTTAAAAGTTTTGACCCTCAGAGGTATATATAATGTTCGTTGTAACTATACCATAAATATGTCTGGATGTGATATTTTATATATTATCGGAGCTTTTACAAATTAGATGCTCTCAAAAGTTTCAAATATGGTAATTGGTTTGGGGAACCTATACCTTTAAATATAACAAAGCCAATTTATTTATATACTTAAGTATCTATACCCTATGTATACCTAAGTACATATACAGTAAGCTTTTAATGCCAATATAAGATTAGTTAATGACTTGTAAATGACATTATTGCCAACCCCCCCACCGCCTTTCAACATGGACGGAAAATATATTTGATTTTATACTGTTTTTTTCCACCCCCTTCTCTTTCTCTGTTATTCCGTCAAAAGCTTCATTGCTATGACAATATTTTTTTTTTTTTTTTGCTTTTAACCTACAAAAGGCATTTTGATATAAATACGGAAATATTACATGATTTTGACACAAATGGAACATTTACAATGTATTTGTATGATTAATGTATTTTAATAAAATGAATATGAAATAATTTATGTAATCTTAAGATATATTAGTACAGTAAATGTAGGAAGGCAAAAAAAAAATGATTGAATTACCTGTAATTTAAAAAAATATGGCTGCCAAGAGTAAAAGGGCAACGATGCTTCCACCCATGTAACTAAATAAATTTTTACACGCCATATTAAATAGGACATATGAAAAGCAGTAAAGAAAGGAATATTTGGCTACGCCGATTATAATATACCCGTATGAGTAGTTGTTTATTATTTATGACTTTTTCCGCGTCCATCTTGTCTGTATAACAATTAAGTAAATTGAATACAAGATTATTAAAAACCCTAAAAATAAGATAAAATTGATTGTAGCGCCATAACGGCTGGTTGTGGAACTTTTTGGTCTATAAATGAAATCTTAATTTTTTTATTCTCTATCATTTTTGTCATATTCATTTTTTCCGTAAATCAAATACTTTTCAAGTAAATGATTAAAACCCTAGAAATTACATAAAATTGATTGCAGCGCCATGAATGAAATCTTCATTTTTGTAACGTTGAAACCTAGCATGACATTAGTGAATTAAAAATCTTGTTCGAACCATAAACACTTTCAATTTCTCGGGTCGCCTCACGGCTCCGGAACAAAAACAATATGGCGTGTATGGCTCTTTAGACACTTCTTTCTTTTTGTGACAAAAACTTTCGTTACAGCCGATGTATTACTTCAAAATTTAGAAAAATCATGATAATTGCATAAGAAATAAGTAACATAACAGAATTTTGAGTTATGCGCATGTTTAATCTTGTTAAGACGCGCCGAAATGTTGTGTTTCAAATAATCGGCCATTATTTATGTTACAAGAAAGTTAGTAAGGATATTAAAAGGAATCAACATAACATTAAACAAGAAGTTTCATATAATTTTACACTAAAACTGCCTTAGATGCCCGATACTAACCGACCTTCCCCTAATTATTGGATTTCCTTTTAATTTGTTTGTAATTTGATCTCCGCTGGAATAAAAAAAAAATATAGCAAACACTGAATTTGCCATATTTATGACCAAAATTCGCTTCACAAGTAAATTTGTCTTTCAATTAGAACCATCCAAATAGCGTGTCAATGTTTGCTATTTTCGGCAACAAGCAAACTAAACATTTGAAGAGTTTATAAACTGTACTGTAAGTCATGCCGCTATTTACACAATGTGGTTGAAACACTAATATTAAATTATTCTCAGCAATTAACCGTGTAAATTGAATGTTATTGTTTGGGTTGCATTTAGCAAACGTGTAATGTCTTAGAAATTTCAATAATAATATGGAATTATGGACATATATGGAATATTATCAATGGATGAATAAATATTGTAAATTTATGTAAATATTGCTTAAAATAATTAAATATTTATTATGAGATTATAGAGAGACTATACCTAATTGTATTCATACCATACACATACATACATAGATCATCATAACATTAATTTCGTTGTTCGTTTCCCATTTAAAGGGGAAAATCGCGAGAACGATATAAAACCAGTAAAGAAAGAAAATTTTACAACTTTGTACGTGTCTATTTTGTCTGTACAATTGGGTAAATTGAATACAAATGATTAAAAACCCTAGAAATGACATAAAATTGATTGCAGCGCCATAACGGTATTT
>JANSTT010019038.1:0-12333 GCA_026745375.1 Platyura marginata | reverse complement strand
AGTTGTAAATAATAAACAAGTATGCATACGGGTATATTATAATCGGCGTAGCCAATTTTTACTTCTTTACTGGTTTTAGTGAAAGATCAACATTCATTATTATAATGAAAGATTTACAAAAAATTTTTTCGATAAATTGATACGAACTCACGCACACAATATGTTGATAAAAAATACCCTGAGCATTATTTTTTTATTTTTTGAAAATATAACGAAAAATATTCTATAAAAAAATATTGAAGGTAAACTGCGCACATTTAACATAAAAACCAATCCGCTAAACAAGTGTGACGTCTCCGCAGTATTCTTGTAGTCCTAAAATCAGAACCCCCGATTTTAATTAATTTATTCAAAAAAAGAAGTCTCTTGTTAACGTGAAAAAATTCCATAATGAGAACAGTTCCTGTTTTATATAGTTCAGGTTTTTGCTAATTTACTGTATTAATGATTTATCCCCATTTCTACATAGGTAAGTATATTAAATATTTATAGGTAAAAGTTCTAAATGTATTTCATATTATTGACGATTTAAAATTTATGCTTTCTATTCATATGCCGTTTATGATTATTAATAACTTCAATTTCAACTCATTAAAATTATTCTACTGTTCAATTCATCAATTTGTTGTTGTAATAAACTTTCTTTTCTTGTTAAAATAGAATAAAAGTTTATGATCCACATAAATCACATTAGATATGTATATGCAAAATAATCTAGACTAAAAAAAAAAGGATTTTAATTTCCAACCTAATGATTTTTATCGAACCACCTTATCATAGTTATATGCAAAATCTCAAATAACTTTACTATCATTTTACTTTTACAGTTGATTAATGGATCCACTAACTTTTCTCTAATATATAAGTTCGTTGAAGCATCAAATAGAATTTTACTTCGTCCAAATGACAGCATTATTTTGTTGAATGTATTACTTACTTGTATATACATATGTATATTTATGTTGATATATATATAAGTATATAAATAGTACATACAGTATGTATATCCTATCCATAAAATCGTATTCAATTGAGTTGTCATATATGTAATATATTATCATATTTTCGAAGTCCTTCGGGACTAATGTACATACGTATCATACAAATATATATATATATATATATATATATATATATATATGGTGTATATATGGATGGGAATTAACAATCTACCGAAAAACTTTAATTGAATTCATTTGTAGAAACATCGTTTGTAATCCGCTTCAAATATTATTAATTAGATACATTTAGCATTGCTAAACATTTCCAACACGTCATTCAAAGAGAATCACACGTCAAGTTTTGCCATTCAATTAATTATATAATAATATACTTCAATCCTACTACTACTATACTATATATAGGTACTACAGCCTCTTTCACACGTATCATCATTAATTAAACAAGATACATAGTTAATTGGTTCGAAAATAGGCCACTTTCATTTTAAGGTTAGAATTTAATTAAAACCTAAAAGGCATGCTTTCATGCGCCTGTGTACACTGAATACTAATTTGGTAAAATGTCTTGTTTAACGATATGTTGTACAAAACTCATACTATCTATTTACATAGATTTGATATTAAGGTGGAAACAGATGTTACTTTACCAAAGAAAAGTAAACTACCCACCACCTAAACTACTATAATATCACTACAACTACAACTAAACTGCACATATTTTAAGAAATAACGAGAATAATAATTGAGCTAATAATTTACAGAAAATAATCATTAGGACAAGTATAAAGTTACTGTTAAAGCTTTGCCTTTAAGCTTTCTCGTAAGAGATTTTAGAGAATGTTAGCAGCAACTTAGTAGGTACATGGCAAAAATACTGGAAACACAGACTTTTGAGTACCAGCATGTAGAATAAACGATGGGTATTATTATGGAAAATGTTTGCATATCTCTTTAGTTTAGTTTATTTTCTAAAATTTTATGTAACTACGAGAACGAAATTTTATGGTGCATTTAAATTGAGCTTTAGCGTACACAATTAAATTAAAATGAAAATATTCATACAGAAAATCCTTAAATATTATTTCAACGTTTAGCTAATAGCCGAGTTAACTAAGTATCTTTGTATATAAAAAATGAAAAAAACCACTAATGTCATATGTAGGTAAGCGTATTGCATTTAAAGTTATTAGACTTTAATTTAATTTTACGAAATATTTATTTTACTTATTTCTAATAACCACTTCATACTCAACTTACTTATATAAGTGTAATATCAAATGTCCTGGAGAGGAGGGAAGAGATGAACGACGGTTACTCTAAAACAAAAGTTTCTTTGTGGTGGGTCACCAATTTCAGTATACTCCACTTTAGTTAATTTTTAATCAAATTCAATTAATGCCAAACACTCGAATAGCTATTAACAAGGTTAATCGGAGAGCTTAATAAGCATTTTTCGGAAATCGATTTTAAGCAGTACTGCACTCTCTTGATAATCTACTTCCATATAGGTTCAATGGCAAACCACAAATCATCAGTAACCTTCAAAAGGGAGTTATGTATATAGCACTGTGTTTGATTCTATAGGCACAACTACTAACCAACAACACAAAACAAATCATCTCAAAGTTTATACTTGAGTGCTCTCAAAATTGGAAATTTATCACCCGTAAATGTAGGTGTATAGGTAAGGAAAATCGGACTGTATCCGAATCATCATAATCAAACATCATATCAAATTTACCATCCGAATCAGGTAAATGATTCGCATACGTTTCTAATTCGTCTATTTGGATTGTGAATTTTTTTCAGTGATGTATGGTCACCTTTGAGCACCCATAACTTATATAATCTTATACATTTATGGATCAGTAGATCCTTTTGATGTGGAATATTATATATATAGGGTGATTTCCGAAAAGTGTGCGATAAATGAATTGTTAAATAAAATAAAATAAATTGAAAAAAAAGGAAAATTAAAGTTCTAACTTTGTACCCTTTTTAATAAAACAGTTTCCATTGAAAACTAGTTGAACTTAGTAGAAATTAAAGAATATTTGATAATCTTTAAAATAAGTTTACTTTTATAAGAATCCATAGGGTAGATCAAAAATTATAGGTGAAAAGCCATTTGTAGGTCAGCTCTAGCTTAGTTATAAAGCCTCACCTAGAAAATAGCCAGAACATTTTCTTCTTGTATTTACTTCTTGTATATTAACTATCTACATACATTATTACTGATCTTGTTATTAGAACAAATTTCCAGATTGGTTCTACAACTATAATAAGCAATTGATGGATTATCGTCCAATTTCTATATTATAGTCCAAATGTTGATATAGCCAGAGCTATAACTATTTATATAAGTAATAAAAATAACTCTTAATCTTATGGATCAAATCATCTATAGATATCATATAGAAATCATTCGAATTATATTTTAAGAAATTTTGATGTTCAAGGCACTTGAAATTTAATTAAGCTGTAAGGGAGAGTGCGGTATTATGCAACAGGGTCACATTGTAATATTGCAAACAAAAATACGAAATGGTTGATTAAAGCCTTTTTGTCAAATGATGCGTGTACCGTTCCATGTATTTGTCGGTCTGCTATCCCGTTAAAGATTTAATACAAATGAAATATAAGTAGGTTATTAAACGGATGTTTTAATATAATTACAATTCTGCAAAAATTTGTGTGAAATGAGAAAAAATTATTTTTAATTTAGAAAACGTGTAGGGGCGAGATGCAATTTTTTTTCGAATGTTGTAAAATAGACCCCATGGTCGGTTGTAACTTTTCATCGCGCCAAGTTTTGTAGATTTTTTTATTTTCCAAATTACTCGTAATAACTTTTCCAACTGATGGCGATCAACATTTTGAATATTAAGGTCTAACACACATTTGATAATAAATAAGCGAGATATCATCAAAGATTTAAAAAATGTTGCAGATTTCTTCGCTTTCACCTAAATCAGAATCAGAATATATGTAGATAGATTTTACATAGATTTTCTGGAAAAATCACGAAAACAAGATAGTTTAAAGGGAAATCTACTATAATACGAGTTCATGTTTTTTCAGTCTTTGCAAAGAAATCAATATTTTTTAAAGATTATTTTTGATTAGACTATTTCCCACTTGTACTTACTGGTACTAATTTTGTTACTGTGTCATCATATGATTAACGGAAAATAACCATTTAGAACACAAAAAAACCAGTTAATTAAAAACATGAAATTGGATATTATTCATACTACACGAACAGAAAAATGTCAAAGCTTTTCAATATCCGAACAGTATACATACATATATGTACTGTAAATATGTAAGTATGTACTTACCTTACCCATCAATGATTCTAACAATAGGCCAACATAAATTTTGCTTACAGACACTCACAAAAAAGGGAATATTAAATTTTTGTATCACGAATAAGATTGCTATACACAAAAACCCTTAATCCGTAATCCTCTAATAACATCTAATAAATAGCTCTACCTTATTTTATAAAACAAAAGAGGAAATCTTAATTAGGAGCTCTAAAGTGGATTGTGGTGTGTTTGTGATGGGCCGGGGTTTCTATAAACGATTTACATTTTAATTCAATCGTACCTTCGTTAATGTTTTTGAATACTAAATGAAAAGTTGTGAAAAAACAACATTTTCCTATAAATATCCAATTTTCCATATACATATATACATACAAAAAATAATATTGGTCATTTGATATAGCATATTGCCCAATTTTGGCCTTTTGTTTTATAAATATGTATAGATATAATTTTGATTATTATGATATACCCCATGGGCCCATGGCTCATGTTATTTATGTTAAATGTGTATTTGTTGTTAAATGGGTTGACCTTTGGATTGGTATTGTTTTGTTATATTTAATATTGGCTTTATGTCAGAGCATTTATTAAAATTGTAGTCCAAAAATTTTGTTTTTGTCACTTTTCACCAACTAACTTTCAGTCATTTCAGTTTTATGTTTTCAATACGGGGAAAGGACACCTTCCGAAGGATATATTTATTTATTTGATTATATTTTTTTATTTGATTATCAATTTATTAGCAAAAAAATAAACATTTTAAACTTAAAAAAATATAGATAAATGCTTTGATGTTTTCTTAAAGATATTTCTAATATAATAATATATTTTTAATAATATTTTAAAAGTATGTATGTATAATGATGCAACCCATTTGATACTTGTTTTTCGATAGGGAAATGTCTTATATGTTGGGCTACTTGGCACTTATTGATTTAAAAAAAAAAAAATACAATATTTTTATAATAATAATAATTTATGTAAGTATAGTGCATAACCGATCAAATGGCTCAGTTAAACGAGTGAATTTAACGCCGGGTGGTTGGATTGCACTTAAAAACAGTTAAAAAAGTTGCTATCAAGATTGACAATGCTAAAAAAAGAATGGCGGTGGAATGACAAGCATTTGTAATGTTTCCATTATAGGAAACACATCAAGTGCTGCAGTTGTTCCACATAAAAAGAAGTTGTCATGTCAATTGAGATAAAATGTTAAACTGAGCTACAGTAAACGTGGAATAGCTATGGAAAAAGTGGTCTATGCTGGGTGCAATAAGCACCACCACCCTCACCTAACCTAACCTAAATAGTATTATATAAGATAATGCATTATTTTTCTCTACAACCGCGATGAGAAACATCATTTAGCATTATTTTAATTCTAACAAAGAATGAACTAAAATAAAATTAATTCAATCATAAAGCTAAAGTCAAATCTCACCTAAGAGATATACACTGAATTCACAAAGCTATGTATGATTGTATTATTGTTGTTATCAGAGCCGGTTTTCCCATGCCGCAAATGGCACACTTTGTTCGGGCACAACATTTAGGGCACAGCAAAATAGATAATCATTTTTATACAAATCATTTAATTATCTAACTAATTTCTATTAAAATATTCCCAAAAAAAAATTTAAATGTTGATGGAAAATTAAATTCGCCTAACAACGTAAAAAAACAGGTAAAAAAAAGTTTTTCTTCATTTTCACAACACATTTTTTTGGAACGTTGGGCAAATGATAGAAGACTATTTCCGGAATATAACCTTTTTAGACTTTTAACTAAAATATTAAATGGAATTATACAGGAAAATTATCTAGAGTCGGTCCTGGTTGCTATAGTCATTTTATGTATAATAATCTGCTTTTTCAAAAAGCTTCAGAGAACATTTTTCAAAATAATCATAATTCTCATATTCATTTTTATTTTTTTCTTTCTTTTGTCTGTGTTTTATGATGAGATAAAAGGATTTCATAATAACATTTAAAAATCGTTTGTTAGATATTCAAATTTGACTAATATGAAAGAGGCTAGACTTTTGTAGTTAGGTAGGTTTATGTATAATTGTATATATACCCCATGTATGCATGTAGATAGTGCATGTAGATAGTGCATAGTTTTATTATTTTTTTTTTGATTTTTTTTTTCGTTGCATTCAGTTATTAAATATTTTTAAATTAAAAATTTATTTGTAGATTATTGTCATTTACACGAAGCGCTATAGCGTGGAATTCCCAAGGTGCTCGCAAAAGAGGACCACCCAGAAGCTAATGAATGAGGAAAATAATGGACAGAAGTGAAAGGCTTTGGCAACGAACAGAACGCAATGGTGACTTTTTGTGGATGACCTATGCTCCCTCGTGGAACGAGAAACGGCCTGATGATGATGATATGATTATCATTTAACGTTAAAAACATGTAGAAATGTTATAATCTGTCATGGACAAATAGGGCAAGGGAAAAGGTATTTTTACCCAATTACTTTAGGTTTACTTTTCAATCTCCTTGTTGATTTTGTTGTTGAATAAAAAAAATAAAAACACAAAAATCGAACATAAACTTGACTAAAGTGTTGCGATGACTTTTTAACAAGCAACGGATACTATGTTTATATACTTAGTTATCTACGTATGTATGTACATATATATAAATATTATTTTGTCATAGTTTATCATCATCGACCGACCATCGTTTCTGGCAATATATTGTTTTGCTCTATCTATAGCGAATGATAGCCCATAGACCGTAGATTATAGATATGATGATACAAACTATATATAGTTATTACATTACATACATACATATACATATGGATATACATATATCTAGTAGGTACTTATGTATAGTAGAAGCAATTTAGCAATGCGAAACTCCTAAAACCTATTTTCCCGATAACGTATATTACGGAAATGAGAAAATTATAAGATATATGAGACGAGCCAAGTTACGAGTACATACATACATACTACATACATATATCGGAAAATTAGTAATTTGCTGCAAACGATTAAAACATGGAATAGAATATTAAGCTTCTCTCCTGTCATAATATGTTTCATCGTATATTTATATATACACACGTCCGTCGATTTGCACGGCACTTGATTTACACTGTTTCACTTTTACACGGTTTGTAAATTTAAAAAAAAAATCTTTTATTTCTATTATTTTATATTAAATGTCGTGTCTCGTTTTACACGGTTTCGATTTACATGGATTTGTCGTGGAACGTATATACCGTGCAAATCGAGGGATGGGTGTACAGACATACACCATCATATAGTTTGTTTCTATAAAATGTATAGTAAATATATATATAGTCTTTTAACTTATCATATATGTACAAGACATACTAGGTATGTATTGTTGTTAGGTATATTATATATGTATATGTCATATGTATACAAATACATAAAGATATGTAGATATGTATGGTAGAGTAAAAGTTGGAAGCTTTATGGGTTATATTCTAAGCATATGAAGTGCAGCATTTTACGATACATAAATATATGTATACTCAAGAATTATATTTCGAAAATTATGTGTAAACATAATCACCTATCGATAATGATTAACTCAAGATTGTAAAAAGTGACTCAATTAAATTAAGTGGAATTTTTTTGATTGTGAATAAATTTACGGTGGTTGGCTTTTTTAATGTTGATCTTAATATAAATATAACTAGGAAAATACGTACACTGTCAAAAGTCATGGAAAAGACTGTCGAAAGCTTTACTAACTACTGTATCCCGATTCTGGTTCCATAGTGTGAAAAATATCTCATCGAATCGGAATCGGGTTACTGGAATTTCAGTTATACAGACAAGGCATAATAGCTGATGGATTCTATAAGATGCCATTGATTAGTATATCTGCATCTCAAATAAAACCAATGTAAATAGTTTGCTATTTATACATACGTTCATAGGTGATGTTACCTTCCATTTAATACAATATCTACGTCAATGGTTTTGTTAAACAAGTCATCACAAGTATATGTATGTACATATGTATATCAAAAACATACTCAAATCCATATTCTTCTTAATGTGGAAAAAATTAATTTCAAGTCAATTACCTACAATTTACATGTAAAACGTCGACTTTGATATGAGTCGCCTGACAACAAATTTTATTAGATCGAAATTGAATTTCCGTCAATTAAAAAGCAAATTAATTCCGTTTCAATTAAAACACTTTAGTATGGCTATATATTATTATCGTTCCCTATATTTAAAGAGTGCCAAGTTAAGATTCTGCAATATTACGTCGTATATGTAGTTATGTATAAAATTGTTATAAATGGTGACCCTCTCATGGTGGATACCCGTATGATGTTAATCAAGGGTATTAAACTTTGGTATGGAGTTTGTAACGCCCCTTAATACTCATCGTAGAAAAAAAATTTCAACACTATTGTCTTTGTTGTGAAATTCAAAGTCGAAATATGTATGTCTGTCCGTCTGTCCGTGATCAAGATTCCGCCCAAACGGCTGAAGCTAGAAAGCCGAAATGACAGTTTATTATGTAGTTCTAGGGTAAGATCTCTATTGTTTTTGGAGAAAATCGGACAAAAATTAGGGGAGGCTGTGGTACAGTGTGCACCTAATTATGATATGAATCATTCATTTACTCGAAAGGTAGTCAAAATGTAGAAAAAATGAATATAACAACAATTATAGAGAATTCCAAAAAGTTGTACGACCTTCCGTTATGGCGCCGAAATCAATTTCATTGAATTTCTAGGGTTTTTAATCATTGACTCGAAAAGTATTAAGATTACAGAAAAAATGAATATAATGAAAATGATAGAGAATAAAAAAATGAAGATTTCATTCATAGACTAAAAAGTTCCACAAAATACCGTTATGGCGCTGCAATCAATTTTATGTCATTTCTAGGGTTTTTAATCATTTGTATTCAATTTACCCAATTTATCGTACAGACAAAATAGAAACGGACAAATTTTGTAAATAATAAACAAATATTCATACGGGTATATTATAATCGGCGTAGCCAATTTTTCCTTTTTTACTAGTTTTATACCCGTATAAGCATAGTATTAAAAGGAATTATAACTTTGGCGTCGAGTTTTAGCGTCCCTTACGAACCAGTATCGTCTTTTTAAATCGAAATATCCATGATCAGGAATCCGGCTAAAAGGCTGATACTAGAGAGTTGACATTTTTACAGTTTATTAAGTATTCCCAGAGCAAGATCTCTATTGTTTTTAGAGCAAATCTATCAAAGTATAGTGAAAATAGACTACTCGAAATATATTCGGAATAGAGAAAAAATGAATATGACAAAAATTATATAAAATTAAAAATTCAAGATTTTCTTCTTAGACCAAAAATATCCAGGGCCTACCGTAATGGCGCTAATTGTTATTTATCTTGTAAGTAGTTAATGTAATATATACATATGTAAGTTAATATTCGTTTACGTATAGTAAATTAAACTCATTCGTTATTATTCAATAAATTTTCCAGCACTAAATAATAATCAAATTTACAACATTTTTTGGTGGAAAACATTTCCATATTGAAAAAAAAAATGTCTTTATATACTTATACGAAATTTTAAATTATCGTGCATTCATCTGATAAAGTTCCTCCAACTCCTTAAAAACAAATCTATTAGTTCAACTTGGGTACTTTACAATTCAACCGCACATACAAAATATATGCCAAAAGTTCAATTTCAATAAAAGTAGAAATACCCCAGACACCATAAATAATATCCATAATAAAAAGGAACTTCTTTGAAATGCTCCAACATAAATTATGGTTTGAATTATTTATCCCATGCGACATATTCTTCAAAGGAAGCTTTAATGATCATTGCTTCAAAATTTTCTTTAGCGAGGTTAAAACATTATTATTCCGTGGATATGGTTTCGTTAAGTTGTTACAAAGTTAGAGGTTTTCTCTAATGTTTACTATGGTTACAGCAACATTCGAGATACTAAATATTTAATTTGTTCATTAAAATCAAGTACAAAATTAATTCTAATGACATGTACTGTAATACATGAATAATTTCTATTTGAATTTTGTGTAATTTTCAACGCAAACTGTTTTTGAATTGCCAGCCAACCAGCGAACAATATATATACAAAGATACAAGGAAAGAGGATAATCCAATCAGGAAAACATTTTATTTGTGCATTTTAAAAGAAATTGAAAAATAAAGGAAATATTTTTTTTCAAAAAAAAATAAAAAAATTATGAAATTGATATGCTTGCTATAAAGATTCTTTATTTATTTTTGTAATTTATATGTCGACAAGCAATTATGAATTGTTTTGTACATTAATTTTATGTATCTTAAAGGTTCATGTACTATATATATATTTTAAAATTCTTTCTTTTAACATTCAAAATTCAAAAATTCATAAAATTGTCGTAAATGCTAATGTCTATTCAAATATCTTTGTTTGATGGAGGTAAATGTATACCTTAAAGCTCAAGAACTAAAAAGTGCAATCTGGTTTTAAAATTGCGCAGGATTAGTTTAATTACTTAGTTAGTTTTAAATACATTTAAAAAATAAATTCAGTTTGGTATAATTATTTACCCACTTGTCCGGATTAATGACAGTTTCTAATTAGAACAAATTACCTAAAAAATGAGTAAATAAATTAAATTACAAATGTAACAAAAGACAGAAGAAGTGAAGCGCAGAGTATGGTAAAGCGAGCGACTGATTTACAACGAAGATCAAAATAACTTGTACGTTCACTGTACAAAAACTGTCTCACAAACAATAGAAGCCCGATAAATGTGTACCATCTACACTTTAAACTCCAAGCAGACTTAGCAAAAAACCTCGGCCTCCACTTGGATAACAGACAAATCTGGAAACATCATGTCAGACAAAAGCCAAATAAATTAAGCTAAATCAACGTCAAATGTACTGGCTGGTTGGCCACTACTCCAAACTTAACCTGCATTCCAAGAGATTGATTTACCAATCAATTATAAAGCCGATCTGGATGTACGGTATTGAACTTTGGGGCTGTACGAAGCAATATAATCGAGATACTATACAACAAGATTACCAACGCGTATCGTTATGTAACAAATGTGAAAATATACAATGATTTAGAAATTAAATGGATTAATCAAGTGATTCAAGAATACGCCATCAAGCCATACAACTCCTGGATACTACCCATGAGAGGAGGAGAAGGGTGAAGCGTACTAAACCTCATGAATTGACAATGAATTAAACTCTATCTGGGAGCTGTACGTTGGTACTGTAAACCCACACAAGTCTTGCTTAATATTTATAATTAAGTACAATTCAGCATTGTTAAGCTTATCCAAATAACTAAGAAAAAAAAATTAAATATTTGTTTACATTTTCCTATACACACTATTCAAATAAAAACTGACAAAAATTTTGCTCGTTTCGCATAATTTCTTGTAATTAAATTTTCCAGTAGATAGATACATTTGATACTCCTATAAAAGATGAATTGAAAGATGTTTTACTTTGTGAAGAATATGGTGAAATTCGACGATTTTAATTTAACTTAAAATAAAAATGTCCAAAAATCACAAAAATTCGTAGTGCGTAGAAGGAATGCTATGTAGGTTCTTTGATAAAATATCTATGTACATTACATATTTATAATGTATTAAAATTATATAAGAAATGAAAATAAAAACGTTCAGCAAATAAACGAAAGTGTTTCTTGTGTCGTGTCGTGTCCCGTATAATAAATCGCATCCTTAAAATTCAATTATAAAATGCTTTTTACAGACACGTACTTAAAGCAGTCCCTTAATTATCTCATAAAATTCACTGAGTTTTATTTTGCTGACCCACAAAAGTGTCATCAACTTTTAATGTTATTTAATGTTCTAAACACAAAAACGTGACTGGCGAGCTTGTTGACTTCGTTAAATATTTTCTTTTCAGATAATTAGTTTTTTTTTTATTATATATATATATATATATATATATATATATATTTTGAATGTGAGAATTTTTTTTTAAAAATTTTTTTGTGGTAATTGGGGGGTATG
>JANSTT010019037.1:0-12333 GCA_026745375.1 Platyura marginata | reverse complement strand
CCAAACAAATTTACTAACCCTATCAACAAATTGAAATGTACAGACACACCATTCCGAGTCGGAATGACAATTTCTGCGAACAAAATACAAGCTCTGCTTCAACAAAAAGTAAAAACCGGAAACATGAGTAATACTGCTACATTTTTTGTATTGAAATGGCATTTTCACACAGTACCCTCATCTGTCCTATACATTGTTCGATTTACTCCAAAAACAATCAAAGATCTTACTCTGAGAATACTAAATAAACTTTCTAAATTTTAGCTCTCTAGCTTTAGCCGTTTAGTCGGAATATTGATCGGGGACGGACGCACGGAGATATGCATTGTACAGATTTAAGGGCTTAAAATTTCACGATAAAGATGATTAAATGTTTTTTTTTACGATGAATATTAAGGAGTGTTACAAACTCATACAGGTATAAAAATCCAACCGATATTATTTGATACATAAATACAAATTGCTGATTTACCATTTTTTTGATAATACATAATAAAATATCTAAATAAACCAATACAAATAAACAAATTCAAAATATATTAGTCTCAGCAGAAAAGACTGACCTAAATTTATTATAATAATTGGTGATAGTTTTGTTGTCATCAAAAAACGTTTAACTACAATAGGTACGTGTATATACGAGTCGGACTAGACTAATTAAACAAACAGACATTTTTAAAAATCAATCTTGAATTAAGTACAAGTAGGTAACTTTTACAACGTACCTACACCCAAAACTCTAAGTACTACAAGTCTACAATGTTATTTTATGGTTTCGTTATCTAACTGAAAGACATCTATTTCATTTATCTATGTTAGACTTACGACAGGTATAGGTGTACTCAATGACTTTTGACAAGGAAAATTACTGTGTGGCAATACATTTTGTCAATGTTTTATAGGTAGAGGTAGATAAGGAAATCAACTCTATAGTCCATATAGGAAATAAGTAAAGGCTCTTTGTCACTTGAGTATTTTCTTTTCGTTTGGTATTAAAGTTAAGGAGCTTTCTGTTCTGTAGAGATATTGATACAGGACGCACTAGACTAGATGGTTAATGTAATATATCCTACAATGGTGACACTCTGAAATTTAATAATATTTCTGTTTATATATGTTACATCAGAATTTATTAGGAATCGACTAGGGGGGGCAATGTTTCCGAAACTGTGGATCGCAATGAAATCGTTCATTTTAGCCGACATTTGTATGCCAATTTATATGTCGCGGTTTGAATGGACAAAAAAAAAACATAATTTTTAAGTATTATTAAGGAATCAAGTTCCTTATTATACCAAATGCGCATAATAATAAAAAAAACAAAAATGAGCGATAAGTACACTTAGGATTACCTCCTCAACAAAAATCGATAAGAGAAAAAATAAAAACACTGTAAGACCTTTTAGCTTTGGCTATCTCTCTCCATATAAGTATTTTAAAAGTCCAAAAGTACCAACGAACATTAACTTTTATCGGTCGACCGCTATTACTACTCTATATACATATATATGTATACATACATATATGTTTGGATGTAATGTGGAATGTTAAGTGAGAGAAATAAAATAAAACTATGACATAACTTTTTACTTACAAAAATATTTTTGTTTTGAGTTATTGTCCCTGGCAAAAAAAAAAAACAAAAATTGTATATTTCTGGCAATTTATTTTACTATAATTAATCTTACGACGATTCCCTTTTTTATCATCTATCATGCTTACAGCTCACTCCGCGAGGGAGTTGTAGAGGTAATTTAAGATAAATTGTTGAGTAATTTTGTAGATCTTACAATATATGGCTGTTCTCCGTATATTTTGAATGTTTTTGATGAAAATGTACACTTTTTAGTTTGTTTTCATACATATTTGTAGGGTTGTGTGTTTGAATAAATTGTGGAAAAACAGGGATGGGCAAATTAGTTGGCAAATCTATAGCAATTAATAACACAAGATAATGTATTATGTGTATGAAATGATTAAAAAAAATTACAATTTTGAGCATTTTATTAAATGAAAAAAAAACTGTTTTAAATGATCAATTTATCTATTTTTAAATTTAAAAAAAATCAATATTTAATTAGTTTCAAGACACTTTGTGAAGTAAACCTAAATTACTTACATTTAATTTCGATAAAAATAGTACGCTGAATTCACTAAATTCATTGAATTACTTTTAGTATTACCGTCTAAAAAAACTGGAGTTAAATTCTAAACGGTGTCACATATCGAAAAGTCGAAAAGCGAAAAACTCACTCGTATACACATTTGCCATTGCGTTTGTAATTTTTATGTTGAACGTAGTCACATAAATAAGATGCTGAATATGTACTAAACTGTCATTTTATCATCTTTTGTCACGACGAAAGGTGATATGAATATGAAATTTGATAAAAATGGAAGTAAGAATTTTGATTTTATGTGTATGTTCAAAACATTATATTGCAATATGAATCTATTTTAGCGATCGCGCATGTCACGCGCAAGCAGTGTTGTTCAGCGGTTATTTAGACTGTTCGATATGTGACAGCGTTTGTGTTCAGAATTTAATTGCAGCATTTAATTTAGAAGCTGAATTCAAACTGTTAAATTAAACAAGCGATATTCTGAAGAATTTTAATAAAATAAAGTGCTGAATTACAGTGCTGTGCATAAAGATAGGTTTAGGGCATATTTTGTATGAAAAAGTCAAAATTCAGCAATTTCTCCTACTTGTTAGGATCGATATCACATGTTTAATCTGTGGTTTTTTTTATCACTTATTTTTGCACCTACATATATTTTTCTCAACAGAGTATTCCTAAATCCTATAATTGTCCTTGCTTCCCTACCATATTTTCAGAAAATATAACCATTAATTATAAAACCTTCAACTAAAGGAAAAACTTTTTCAACTGGAGTTTTTTTACTATTTTTGAGTTTTTTATATATAGAAAAAAAAATTTATTCATTTTTTTTCTTCACAACAACTCTTGCGTTTTTGTTAAAAATAAAAAATAATTGGATTTATAGATTTATCAGATATCGACCCTAATAAGTAGGAGAAATTACTGAATTTGAATATTTTCATACAAAATATGACTTACACCTACACATCTTAATGCACAGCACTGTATACTTATTCAATTTAATTGTTACTTATCGGTGTTATGCTTATATCGATCGTTATTTAAAATATAAATATATGTACGTACACAATATGTTTTTGTTTATATAATATACAACATCAAAAAGACTATTTAAAGAAATTAGGTACATGTTCACTTTGGCGTCTGTGTGAATATGATTAAATTAAGAAAAAGCTTTTTATATAATATTTTACCCACTTAGCATAGCATATTTTTGAAGAAAATTCAAAACAAAAACTTTTAACACAAAATCATAACTTTATAGCAAACGAAAGGAAAACCATCACCGTCATCATCATCTGGAATGGAAAGGTAGAAAATGGTTGGCCGGAGTGAACAAAAAAAAAAAAAAAACAAAAATTGAAGAAATTTTTGTTTTTGTGGAATGTAAACAACAACACAGTACTTTAGAGACTTTTTCATTTTGTTCTATTGTTTTTGAATTAGAGGGAATACAGACATTTTTTTTTTGCCATATAATGTTTGCTTTGTGCCCTTTCCCAAAGAATCCCATCGCACAAAATAGAAACAAAAATTTAATAATAAACATGGCAAAAACGTAGAGGAAAAAAAAAATAAATATGCGCCCGTTTCTATACATTTTTAAATATTTTCCGTAAATTTAACTTGATATTTTCCTATTTTACTTTGAATATTTTATGAAAATACAAGTAGAACATGACAGATGTTTTGTTTTGCTTTGTTTTATTTACAAATCACAGAATAAATTCTAAACAGGTAAATCAGAGGGTAAATCTGATATAGATCTGTTTTTGTTAACGGGATAGATTGGTATAGAGATTATATATAGGAGTATTATATTATATAATGTATAAAAAAGAAAATCTGTTTTTCTTCAAGAAAAATTTTTCAGTAAGAAATTATAAATTACGGCCATTACATTCGAATATAACACATTGATCTGCAAATTGTGCAATGATGAAATAAAACCACGAAATCACGGTTATAAAGCTGATTATTAAAGTTACGCCAAAAACACCTATATAGTTCACGCAACGTTGTAAAGTCTCCCTGCAAATGAACAGAATTTTAAATCATCTCAACTAAGCTGACCAGATGTTCTCCTTTGAGGAGGATTGTCTACCTTTTGTCAACTTTGTCCTCCACAAATATTGTGCTCTCCTTTGGGCAAAATTATCCTCTTTGTCCTCCTTTCAACGCACTCCTTGGTATAGCACAGGGGTCTCTAAACTACGGCCCGCGATAGTTTATTTTGATGACATTGTAAAATTTACAATGTGAATAAATCAAAGTAATAATCAGACAAATTAAGATACACAATAACTGACATACATATGGAACATTTAAGCGTAATTAATGATATATGAGATTTATGCAGCTATCTCCGCCGCAATGAAATGTACTTGATACTTGCCCGTACATAACAACTAAAATTGCAAACGAAGAAGAACCCCCCCTGCGCCATAGATATCTCACTCGCCGGCTTGTCCCGCTGCGAAAATTTGGACGCGATTCAAAACTACAGTATGATGATATGCTGAGCTAGCTAGGTCTTGGACATTGAAACTTAGTGGAGGAGTCAGTGTGGCCCTTAGGAGACCCTGGTTTAGTACATCATATTATATTTCTTCTACTACAATATCTTTTATATTCATTAATTCAAATGTAAATGAATTTTGATATGAATAACAAACTGAACTAAATGTGATCAAATAAATTATAATCATTTATACTCATATATGAGTTGTTTATGGTAATTTTTTCGATTTGTTTTCGATTTTTGTTTAGGCTAACATGGCGTTTACATCAGACAGTAAAACGAAAACAGGACGGTAAATTGACAACTGTCTTAATCAAAACAGTTTATGCATAGCTATGTAAACGCTATCTTGACGTTTTAATTTGATAAAATGGCAGCAAACAGTATAATCGCGAAAATTTAAGCGTTAAAATTGTTGGAAATTCTTGAAAACAAGGAAAATAGACAAAGGAAGAGAAAAATGTTAAGTCAAAACATTTCTAGCTGAAAGGCCAACATATGACATTGAGTCAACATTATTGAAGGACCTATAAATTACAGGCAACGGAGATTTTCACTCATTTTCTTTAGTTCTCGACAACTGTTTGAGCTACTGTCTTCGAAACTGTCTCTAGAAAGAACTATTTCAACACGAAAAGTAGATGTTTAAAATTTCATTAGGACAGTTGTCAATTTATCATCCTGTCTTCGTTTTACTGTCTGATGTAAACGCCATGTTATGCTGGGCCTTGGACGAAGTATCCTTCATTTACATTATCAGAATCTGCAAACATATAGACAAAGAAGTAGGTACTCCTTAATAGCGAAACTAAAACAAACAATCTTGATTTTTATTAATTCAAAAACTAGGATCCATTCATTGTTATGTGTTAAAAATTAAATACACCGGTAATACACATAATAAACATATATATTATATATGTATGTACATGTACATACATAAACATACAATTTTCATTTAATTTAACATCTATGTAATTAGAGAAAAACAGCATCCCATGCTCAGGTTAGATAAATTTTGCAATAGCCATATGTAAATTTCATTGATTTATGAACAAAACAACAATAATAAAAAAAAAATGCTTTAAAACAATACCAGTAGTTTGTCTCCAGAAAATTAACTGTAAAATCCGAACGATAAACAATTACTATTGTATTGTATAGTAATTCTAATTAGTAATAACTGTACTTTGAATGAATTAAACCGGATATACACTCATATCATTACAAATAAAATGACTTTGGGATCAAATTTTTTTTTTCTTATTTTAAAATGTTATCAAATACAAAAATGTCGTCAAGTGCAGTGAATGAATGAACCGAATAGAACAAAAAAAAAAATAAATAAATAAATAAAGTGAATAAATAAAGACGCGAAGAAAATTCTGTTTATGACAAGTAGTAAAGTTTAAGCAAATAATAAGTCAAGGCCTCAAGCATTATTATAATATTCAAAACAATGTCTTTTGAAAACAATTTTTCTTCACAGTATATTATACCCTACTATTTTTATACCTTTACAATACACAATGGAGGTATGTAACGTAAATAATATATTAAGAAAAAAAAGATTGGTTATAGTAGGGGAGATCAGGCATTGTTTTTTAAAACTGTGTCAACTGTTCATACATAAATATGCATAAGTATACCTACACATATGCATAAGTATTAAGTATGTATGTTTAGTATTATTATAGTTAGAGTTGTTTTGCATTTACATATACAGTAGGACTCCATTAATGCGGACTTCGTTAATCCTGCCTGTCAAAACAAAAAATAATAATAATAAAGAAAAAAAGCAAAAAAAAAACGCAATTAAAGAGCCAAATTGCAAATGTGAAACTCTTGCAAACTACACATTTATTGGTCTTCTATTGTTTTTTGTGAGAGAGTGCGTGAATGTGCAAGTTAGGCTGCTAGTACACGTGCAAATTTTTGTGTAAATATTTGCATGCGTAACGTCACACTAAAATGCTTGCCAAGTTTTTCAAAGTTTGGCTAAGTCGATATGCATGCAAAGTGAAAGATTTCGGTAAAAAACGTGCAAATATGGTTGTAAATTTTATCAAATTTATTTGCATTCAAAGTCTTGCAAAGTCGTGCAAATATTTGCATTCAAACTTTGTCAGTCAAAATATTTCAGTGATGTCAAGAATGAAATATGTACATTTTTTTATGTTATTGCACATGTATATGTACACTTGTACAGGTTGTTCCTATTCCTTTACTCATTTTTTAGATAATTTGTTTTAATCCGAACTTTTATTTTTCCGGACAACCTAGAGCCACAACTAGTCCGGATTAACGAAGTTCTACTGCATTTGAATTACCTACTATGCATTTCATAATAATTTATAAAAAAAAAACAAAAATCTGTGGTCTACGAAGTGAATTAATTTGACCACATAATTGAAAAATTGCATTCCGAATAATAATTGAATTTATTCTTATATTGCATGTTTTATTGTATATTATATTTAATAGAATGTAGTAATAGTCATAAAAGGAAATGAAAAAAAAAGAAAAACCATTTTTAACAAAAAAAAATAAAATAGTTAAAATAAGTTCGTTAAAAACTTAGAAAATATATTCCGAGGAGAGCGTGTACCGTATATCTATCATGAAATAAAACACTCACACAACGTCGGGTTTAGCAGTATAGGGAATGCAAATTCACCATTTTCCACCTTGCAACGATGCCTAACGAGACAAACAGACTCTCTTAAACTGTCAACAGAAATTATTATCGAATTATATAACAAAGGCGTCTCATTAAATATTTCGTGTTCATGCCCCCATATTTTTTTTCGTTTTTGTTATTCGATTTCAACTAATTTTGAACTATTAGGGGATGAATTATTACAATAATTTATAAATTTGTAGGTTTCCAAGACAAGAAGATCTAGATAAAACATGAATTGACTATTTACTAGGGAACTAACAGAATTTTTAAGCTGTAATAATTTTAATTCTCTTCATAACCATATGTTTGAAACTTCGGCTACCCAGAGTCATTTTGTATTAATTGCGAAGAGTATTTGTGTATATAATCTCCATAATAACAATGTTCTCCTGCTTCTGCATGACTTATCAAGCACTCTTTCGCTTAAAAGAAATAACGGTAGCCATTTTCCATCTTTTTGATAAATCGTATTTTTTGTAACGTTTGTTATCTCCTTATAAATTATCTTTTCAAAGGTTTAAATTTAAAAGAACCAATACGAAAAAAATGTATTGCATTAGCGAATCATAAATCAAAAAAACATTTAAACTGTTATTCAATTGAATAGTTTGATGATGCGACTTCATTTTTTGCAGCTTAAATTAAGCGTAGGTTGAAGGTCGATTGACGGTTGTAAAATCATTTATTTACGATAAACAAATGACGTAGCGTATTTGTATAAATTATTGTTAAATCATGAACGTATGTCATCAATGTGTAAAATTAATTATTATTAATTTTATGTGAATCATCACAATTGTTAACTTGAATAAAATATTGAATTTTTTATCTTATTACAATATTCTATTACGTTGTTATTAATAATTCTTTACATGAGCATGAGCGAAACTTGAAAGGGTATTATAACTTTGATATGGAATTTGTAACGTCGCTTAATATTCACCACAGAATACAAATTTGGGTTGGTCAAATGTTATTGTGTGTACATAATTTTTATATAAAACGAAATATATTCCGAATAGCAAAAAAATGAACATGACAAAAATTTAAGAAAAAATTACTAAAATATTTCTATAAAAGAAGTTAAAAGTTTCTTGAGCTACCGTTACGGTGCGCAATCAATGTTATATGAATTCTGGGTTATTAATCATTTGTATTTAATTTAATTAATATTAATTTTGTTGCAAGTCATAGCATAGTCATTAAGTAAAACATGCATTCCTTTGTTAGTTCTAAACACAACCCTTAAAGCGCTACATTCGATTATATATTACTTTCAAGTATTTTAATATTAAATATATAGTTAGGTATCCCTCCTATAACACGATAGATAGATTCTAACATAATTTCGTGTTGTATGAGACTGTTGTAGAACTATCGTGTTATACGAGAATGCTCGTAATTATCTTATCGTGTTAGTTGCAAGGCTATCTGTACTGACTATTCTATTTTACTGGTTTTGGTAACAATTTAATCTTATGAATATAACTGAAGAGTAAAAGCATAGTGATTTTTGTTGTTGCTTTTTTCAATGTTCTAACCAACTCTTAAGAAAAGCGTCAGACGCCAGACATTGTTAAAACCAGTAGTCCAAAGAAATTTTCGATTCTGACATTATTAGGAGGCACAACTGATAGTTTAAGTAACTAAAATTTAGTTGTTTAAAAACTCCAATCGACAAAATCAATGACAAAATCGGATGATATTTTGTCCCGTTAAAAGAACTTTCTTCATCCGAATTCGGTCTCTATTAAGATTGATGAGTCATAATTCTTTTTATTTTATTTATTTATTTATTTTGAAAAAACAAACAGCATATAAATAATGTAAAGTACCATATTGTAAATCGATCACCTATTGTTGCCCTAAATTTGAAAATAATTTGATGCTAAATCGAAAACTGTGTGAAACATAATTTATTTCTTTTGTTTATCTGATTCTTTCACCTATATTCTTATTTATTTGTTTTTTCCATATGTACAATTGTACATACCATACATAAATATGTATGTATGTACTATATTCTAATAAAAATGGTTCTAATATTATAATATTTTGTAAGTGCGTACTTAGTACTTATTTTACATACATATAAATGATATCGTTTATGATTCTTCGATTTCTGTTGAGTACTGTGCTAATACTTGAAGCAAAGTAATTTTATATTAATGAAAATAGATAAAATTTATTTATTAAGAATTTGCGCTTAGAGGCAATCGAAGTTTTACATTTTTTTATAATTGTTTAGGATTTCTAGAAATGAGACTGACTAATACAATATAAATCAAAATACTTTTAAAAGTATAGAAATATATCAAAGCTAGGGCCGAAAAGGAATCTAATTACGTCCATAATTGGGTAAACAATGAATTTTTTTAAATAATGTTATAATGAAATCTTTAAATGTCAAATTATTTTACACCAAAATAAGACTATAATATGGTACTTAAGGTTAGACCAGCCGCATTCAGATCTACAGTAATTGTGGAGAATTTAAGAATCCATTAACCATCATGTGTGAGTTTCTGCATAAAATTCAATCGTCGATCGAGAATTTTCTAAACAGATTAAGAAGTTTACTTTATTTTTCAATTGATAGTTAATGATAATAAATGTCATTTAATTTATTGTCTGTCATAGTATGTGAGACATTCAGAATCACCGAACATTTTTACATTTACGCCACGGGAGAGCATGCATGCAGGATTGGTCTAATAGCTACTGACCTGTGTAGGCACTGCCAAGAATGAAAGAAACACTAAAACATCTCCTTTGTTCTTGCCCCGTTCTGGCGAGGGTGAGACACAGAACTTTAGGAGACTACTTTTTACACAACTTAGACCTAATCAATTATTGTGCATCCTAATCTACATCAATTAATTATTTTATTGTACGAGATCAAAAAAAAAATTGTTGATCAATAATTTTGCAGAAAAAATTGTGTACAACAAATCGGTATCTACTTACAAAATCCGAACGAATCTTGTATGCAAAAAAAAAACCACCACATTATTAGATAATAAAAGTAACGCCACGCCAACATGATGACCGTTAAAAATCAGCGTGCGATTAAAATGTATTTTTAAAATTTGCGCGCTATCTGCCAATGATTGTGCTTGGTTTCCACTCAATGGAATTCTTGCATTAAATTAATTCACAAACTTGTTGGCCTTGGATACACTTCTTTAAATTCCTAACACAGTTTGTTGTATAGATCGGCCCAATACAGCAGAGCATTGTGTTGTGTATTATTATGATGCAAGTGAAAATTTCTTGAACATAAAATTGTTAGATAAATCATTTTTAATAAAATACCTATCTATGTATGTATAAAAATAGATACAATACATATGTACAGTACATGAATATTGCAAATAAACAAACACACACAGATCTACATGCATATATTAGACATTTTAATAAATAGAACTTCTATGACATGACGTCAGCTCAATATTCTCCACAATGAATCAAAATGTTAATTACACTATGCTATTTTTTTCGCATGACTCACTTCCATCCAAGAGTAATATACCTCTCACTCTAAGTGAAGTTATAATTTTTCATATTTATCATGTGTATGTGTAAGTGTGTGTGTGTGTATGTACTATATACTATACATATGCATGCCATAGTATTGGCCGGAATTGGAATGCTATGCTTTTATCATTAAGCATTGCTATTTACAGAAATATTTTGTGCTACGTAATGTTATCAGTTCGTGATAAAGGTAAGTCAAGCTAATTATATTTTTAATAGATATGTCCGTTATGCTATAGAATAGCCTAGTACTTATTATATAGCTTAGTTTAGTTGCAGGTATACATACACATTCATACATATAGGTATGTATTTGGATAGTGTACAAATGTGTAATATTTGTAATCTGGTGAAACGTGGAATTCCATTTCTACTTATAGAGCTCTAGTTCTATGTACATTTTACAATAAAACAACAGTGATACGACTAGAGCTATAATATGTTTGTGTACTATGGATATTTAAAAGCAAATTAGTTTTCTCTGAAAAGAGTAATTATGTACCTACGTTAAGCATCGATTTGAATAATGGAGAGAAAAAACCTCGTACAATGTACATAAAGTAGGTGTACACGATAAAATGCAAATATTTTCTTTTCATGTTATCTACCATCGTATAGAGAAAATCAGGAAAAATACATAATACACACACACACACGCACCCATATGTATGTATACACAATAATTTGTTTGTGTTATGTAAAGCAATCCAGGTAAAATCAGGGGGTCATTAGTGAAAATTTATTTACCGTTCAATTCGAACATAAAACAAAATAAATCTGGTAAAGTTGGGTTTCTTTTATGAAGACATTTTATGGTAGGTAATGCGCTATTCGTTACCATTACCAACCAAAACAATAAATGAAGTATCTTTTTGGTATGCAAAGTGTTATTGTTCTTGGACCGTTAATTTTTGTAGCTACATATTTATGGCAAATCTATTCATACAATTGTAATGATGATTTTACGATCATTCATCATCATCAATATCTGAACACAGAAGCATAGAATATTCACAAATCGTCGTAATCTAATTTCATTTAGTGTTTAATTCTGACAATTCTACTGTGCTTCCATTTACGACGTTTCATAATGATCCTTAGTATTTCAATATAAACTCCTTGTTATTAATTGTATCTCGTCATAATAAAATTCTAAGAAACTTGTTCCCAATAATGTTCTGGCTGGCCTTACAGAAGGTTATTTTTGTCCAAAAATTTGCTGGTAAATTAAAGATGCTTTGGATCTGCGCAACAGAACGAAGACTCCTTCAGGTTTAAATGGATATTTAAAATTTATAAGTTAACTTGATTTTGCGATACTATTAATAGAATTGTACGGCCTACTTGCTTTTTGTACGCGTTATGCTACGATTACACGAACTGATTCTTTTAACAGTTGGCCACAGTTGACAACTGTTGCTGCCATCGACAGTTGGTAACAGTTGACGACAGTTCATGTAATC
>JANSTT010019036.1:0-12335 GCA_026745375.1 Platyura marginata | reverse complement strand
TAAATATTAAATATTACTATTATATATATATTTATGTTTGTTATGTTTAAATGAACACTTTAAATTCAACGCCGTTTCACTATGTGTGCGTGTCCCTTTATAATAAGAAGGAAAGATCACTTATCGTAGCTGAAAACTAAACACTTTTTTTACTAATTAGCTACGAACAGTCATTATCCCTTTTACATAGAGTGGACGAAATAGCTCTAAAGGCGCCCTAAAATTAACAAGATTTAAAAAAACAATTCATATTGGAATTACAGATTTCGGTTTATATAAATATGAATAGGAAACTAAATTTAAATGTTAGGAAATGTTTTATCGCTAAATTGTATTTATTTCATTAAATTAATTAATTAATTTTTTTTTTATTTTTATTTTTTATTTTTTTTTAATATCTTGTGTTACCACTATTATTTCGAATCACCTAAAAAATCCTATCTGGCATTGAATTATTTAATTTTCACCAAAGTTCCGGAAAAATGTCTCTCCACATTTCTTTTAGTTTTGTTTTCAGCTCATTTACTTGGGAAAATCGTTCACCATTTTTGTACACTCACTGCGCCATTATATCGCATGACATTTCCTTTAGAGTTTAGGTCTGGAGCAATTTATTGAGGCCAATTTTTGACGAAAACCACTCTTGCTAATTTTTGAAGTATAAATTGGAGCGTTGTCTTTCTGTCAGTTCTGTTCTACACGGCATTTCTATAGACGTACAAATATTTTACAAACTCATGCTAACTCCAATAATATTTCATTCACATACTTAGTCAGTTTATATCGGAGCTCCTAATCATAAGAAACAATAACCTAAGTGCATTGCCTTTATAATTATTTCGTTTAAAATATTATTCCAACTGTCAATATTGAAGTTTAACGAAAAAAAACATGGCTACTATTTAATTTTATCTTGTTTTGAGCGCGCATGAGCGCAAAAGGACAACATAAGAATAATAAATAAATTTTTCAATTGCACTTATGGACAGGGTTTTTTTTAATCATAATTAAAGGTGCCTTTATCTTTATAGCTATTTCGTCCACAGTGTGTGTTTGTGTATATATATAGGGACACGCATCTAATGAAAGTATTAAAAAAAAAAAATTAAAAATTTGAAATAAAAGTTTTTTTTTTGTTGTTGTAAATTATAAATGGATTGAATATAACAAAAAACACACCTTTTAGGTGATAAGCTTTAGTATAATAATTAATAAAAAAAAATAGTTTTTAAAGTAATATTTTTGAAAGAAAATTAATATTTTTGTTTTTTTTTTTTTGTTTAAATTGGTACCCATCGATTGACGATCAAAAATTTATCGAAGAATATAACAAAGAACAAATAAGAACATTCATGAATGTTCTTCGTACATAAATAATAAATAATTATTAAAAAAGATAGTTAAAAAAAAACCAAAACATTTTTTAAGTGCCCCCTGCCCCGGCAATCGAGTGTGCTAATATTTTTATTTTATTTTTATATAATAAATGTTATTAATAAATTATGTATATAAATTAAGTATAATGGAAAAAAAAGCAAAAAAAACAAAAAAAAAAAAAATGGAAAAATTACAGTAAATCTATATTTATTCTAAGGGAGTGTGAAATACTAGAGATTTATACACAAAATATATACAGAAAGGTGATATTTTTGTATAATTTTACAGCGCAATATACTTATTATTATGACCGATCGATAAATAATGACTGTGTGTATTTAGAGATGATGATGTACTAAGAAAAAAAAAAAAAAATGAAAAAGGAACAAAGAAAACTTAAAAGATTTTTGTAGCATTTCTTTCAGTTACAAATTTCACCTGGAACATTTATTTTTTTTTTTTTTTTTATTTTTTGGAATTATAATTTATAAAATATAATATTTAATAATTTATTTTTTTTTTCTTTGGGTTATTTTGTAAAAATATATTTTATTGTATCAACAAATCCTATATTTTTGCATATATACAAAAAAAAAAATCGACAACAAATTTCATTTAAAAACAAAATACTCTTCCCTGTTGTAAATTTTTTTTGCTTTAATAGATCTGTCAATTGAAGAGTGTATTTCAAAAAAAAAAAATTCTTTAGCAAAAACAAAATAAAGAAAAAGATTTGAAATGTTAAAAAAAACTATTTTTTGTTAGTTTAATTATTACAGCACGGCCGCCATTATCTATGTCATTATCAAGACTATGTTTGCCTAATCACATTAAATAGGAGATGAATACATATATTGTTATCTATCTGTCAAAGTTACCATACACAAATATTAAATATTAAAAATTAGAGAAGGACAATGAAAAAAAAAATGGTCCCGTCCCGTCCGTATTTTTATACGAAGAGAACGAGAATCATCAATATGGAGAACATTTTAGGTAAAGATCTACAAGATTCACCAATTCGTTATCGGAGAAAATTTAAGAGAAGATCAACAAGAAATAATATTATATTTTCATTGTATTTTCTTAAAATGAGGGAATATCGAAAAAGTGATTGCGCCATTAGAACGGCCGTCCCCTAAAACCCCCAAATACCAATTTTCAATAAAATATCTCGATTAATAAGAATTCTAAAAAATTATATTTCAAAACGGTACATGCAGCGCCATCTCTGGGTTTAGTTACCTGCTACCACTTATGAACTCCTGATACAATTTGGTTCAAATTAGACAATTTTTTCCTCGTTTTCATGGGGCGTCGTTTGTCAAAAAGAAAATCTGAAAAATTGGAATTTTTTTTGTCAAACGACGCCCCACGAAAACGTCAAAAAAATGTCTAATTTGAACCAGATTGTATCAGGAGTTCATAAGTGGCAACAGGTAACTCAACCCAGAGATGGCGCTGCATGTACCGTTTTGAAAAATAATTTTTCAGAATCCTTAATAATCGAGATATTTTATTGAAAATTGGTATTTGGGGGTTTTAGGGGACGGTCGTTTTAATGGTGCTATCAGTTTTTCGCTATTCCCTACTTTTTTTGAAATACTAATACATATGGTGTTTGTCTTATCGATCTTTTTCTGTAATATTCTTCGAAAATTCTTTTTGATCTTTAATTGAACGAATTGATTGATAGAAAAAAAAGACGAATTTTTAAGTTTTTGTCATTCATTAAAAATATTTTTTTTTTGGTTTTATTTACATTTCATTAACAGTTAACTGTTTATATTTCATTATTCCTGGGCACTTACTTGAAGACCTTTTTCCAGATGCTCCATCGGTCCAGTTATTTCTTAGTTTAGCACATTTGAAGCGAACATGTAAGAAAAATAATATCAAATTTATTTCTAAAGTGTATTTAGTTACAGAATATTCTTTTCTACCTTTTTTTGTTTAGTGGTTGATTTGGTAAATCTATTAATTACTGTGTTATACAGGTAGAAGCTGAAACAATATGGATGCGAAGCTGCTCTGCAACTAAAAATCCGTGGAATTTAATCGATCCTGGCAATATAAAATAAATTTGTTTTAAATAATATTGATATTTAATTATAAATTTTCAATTAAATGTGTAAAAATGTCAAAATTTTCCTTTACATACGTCAGAACTAGTAGGAAAAAGATCAACAAGATGTGATGAAATCATGAATCAATGAAAATCATCTTTTGAAAAATTACATAACAAAACTTATTTTTAAGGTCGCCGATAGATATTCGAAGGACATAACTAAAAAAGAGGAACATTTTTTTTCTTGCAATTAATTTGCTATTACTTTCCAATCATTTTTCTGGAATTTCCATATATTATATATTTCATTTTTCAGCTAATTTTTCGATTTTCTCAAACGGTAATTTAATTTATAGTAAAATTAACAGTAAAAAAAATTATTTCTATAATTTTAAACTAAAATTAAAAATTTTCCCTCATCTTTTAAAAAAAACTCGATAAATATTTTTCAAAACTAAAAATAAAAGTTTTAATCAGTAAATCACAAACGTCACTAACATTTTCATATTTTTACACTTTGTTTGCGAACAATTGTTCTTGTTTCCTACAAAATGTTCGTTGCATAATTAATTTTCGACACTATATTACGTTTCATAACCGAATACCCCGAATAACGAAACGAGAGAAATATACTTTCCATAATAACGTTATCCGCATTCAGACGGTGCTTCGGAACTCATGTTAAACAATACTAGAAATTTAAAACTGGAAACAGTTCAATTTAATATACTCTCTGAATGTTATTAAATAGGTGCGAAACTTTTAAAAGCACTTTTCAAGAATTTTGACGGGAAAGCAAATATTTGTCGTTCTTTAAAAGTAAATTGACACGGAACAGTATAAGATGCAATCCAATCTGATGTGGATATCTTGTATGCTGTCGCTTGTGTAACGCTTGTGGATAAATATATCCCACTCAGATATCTTAGATTAAAAAGGTCTATCTATCGGTGCATATACCTGTTATTTTTACAGGAGGTAGCAACAATACTTATACCAAAAAAACACAAGAAAACCGGATCATATCATAAATAATTTTTGTGTAAAATTACCTATCGATAACAAAGAGAATTCTGTAGAAAACCAGAAGCAATCAAGGTTACTTTTTTATTGAAGTAATTATACCACGTCTTATGTATTGTACAAACATTGTGAATATGAATTGTATAGCTATGTATATGTATATGATCCTGATGCAAAAACAATCTTGTTTATCTACAAATTTCAACCCTTTTTGTTTTATTTCTCTGGTTAATTCTTATAATTTCAACTGCTCATTGGCATGATCTCATGGTTTGGTATAAAAAGTCTTGAAAAACCTACGGTTTGATATGATTATTATTATTTTACAGACACAGAACAAATTAAATTAAATCACTGCGCAAAAAGAAAAAATAAAAAATTATTCTGTTTTCGTTGGCGCAAATTTTTTTTACGTTTGTTGTAACCAATGGCATTGTAAAGTTCCTGTTTTCTGTTATTTTTTTTCTTTTTTCGTTTTCATAAATCATGCCCATCAAAAAACAATTATTATTATTGGGTATGGCAATCTTGTTGAGGTCACTGCAAAATATTTCCATTTGGAAATTTTGTTATTTGATCAGATTTTTGTTTTTGTTTTGTTAAAAAGGGGTGAATGTGATATGAAACAGGCTTCTTCTCTTCTATTAGTTACATAATGTGTACGTGATATTTTATGGAATTGGTTTTTCCTAAACAAAGGTGACTCAAAATCAAAAGTCATCACCCTATCGGAAGATGCTGTCATTCTGGCAAATGACGTTTCATGTCATTGTGACTTTAACATTGGTGAAGTATAAACAGAAGCAGAACACACGTAAACAAACCATGAACATCAGCTATACATTTCAGTCAAGCCTTTCTAAATCTCGAATGCGATGAGTACGAGGTGCATTTCCACCTATGCGGATACGTGTCACTGTTTAATGTGGCGTTTATGCAAGGAAAGGTGATTGGCCACACATATTTTTTCGAGGACAACGCTGGGAACACTGTTACTGTGACGACTGGTGAGCACTACAGACCAATGATTAACGACTTTTTGCTGTCGCAAATTGACGAATTGGATTTGGAGAACATCTGATTCCAGCAGGATATTTCTCAGCTAACGTACAAAGCAGTGGCGAATCATCACATGAAGCATATGAGACCCTGTCTCACATAGACACTTGACAATATTGGTCTCATAAAATCAAAAAAAAGGCTGAGCTGGCAAGATAATAAAATAAAATCCACAACGAGAAATCAAATATAGTTGTGTTCCTAGGGTATCTATCTAGTTGATATCTTTATGACCGTGAGCTTTATGTTGTTTTGGACGACGCAAGCGATTTCTTTTCAAAGTTAAAAAAATTATCCGGGGCTAGTCATCGATATGATTTAAGGAACTCTTGGAATTGGTTCAAAGTTAGATACAATAATCTTATTTTTATACTAAATGGTTAAGAGGTTGATTTAAAGGGTTTTAATTACGACCAAGTTGATATTTTGTGGTTCAGAAATGCAAATCATTTAAATTTTAGCAACAACAAAAACTAAAGAATATCTTCTTAATTGTTAGTAAAAATTTAAAAAGCCACTAATTAGACAACTTTGCGACGTAAAATATGCGCTGCTGCATTAATTGAGACAACGAAATTCATATTATGTACTCTATAGCCGTCGGATCATTAAACTATCAAATTAATTAAGAAAATATTTTTGATTTTCGTTTATGTTCAAAGAAATTCTACATTTATGCATTTCAGATGTCACAAAAATATTTAAATAATGGCTAACAATTTATAGTGAATATTTATTTATTTATGATCGAGAAAAAGCGTGAGAAAATGCCCCAGGGCCGAATGTTTGTGGGAAAACCAAAAAATTGAGAAAAACCAAAAAAAAAAAATTCAATTTAAACAAAATTCCATATATTCTAAAATAATTAAGTTTTGGAAATGTATGTTAATGTTAATAATTAAGTTATGCAAATGTAGCTGGTTCAAAGTAATCAACATCTTTTGTTTAAAGATTTCTTGTTAATAAACAGCACAAAGCAACTGAAAATGTCTCTCCTTTTTTAAAATTATTTAAAAGAATTAAAAATAACTCCTAAGATTTAGTTAATTCATACACAGGGGCGGTTCTCCCAAAAAGGCGGCCGCCTAGGGCGCTAAATTTTTTAAGGCCCAAAAATATTTGTATTTCTACTTCGGACAAAGACTTAGGACTTAGAAAAAAAAATTTCTAAGACGAAATTACTACAAATCTTATTATGAAGGATTTGAGGACGCCAAATTTGTATTGAATTAGGTAGGTATAGATATATTGGATTTACGAAAGAAAAGATGCATAACATAAAGATAAAATAAAGAAATTGATTTGAAAAAATTTGCTTAAGGCGCTCGGCTAAGAGAACATTTCTTGAGCCGCCCCTGTTCATACCAACAGGCCATCTTTTGGCACCTACCGCACCGCCAACTGATTTTGCACATTAATTAATTAAAGAAAAGGATTCTTCCAAAAGGACTAATACGAGCGAAGTGAGCAAAAATATTTGCCTTCCTTATGTGAAAAAGCGTAAGAAAACATATTTTAAAGAAATCGTAGAGCAGAAAATCGTTAATATTGTTAAGTATATAGAAGGAAAAAATTGAATAAAGGTAAAATCACAATTAGTAGGTAGGTTAGGTAGTTGCAATTAGTTTATAGATTAAAATATTATCATTTTAAAATCTAAAATGAATAAATTTACATAACATAATATTTACTCGTCTATTTAAATTTTAAATGTTTAAAAATGTAATTTCATTCATTACAATGTGCTTAATTACTTATTAAATTAATTGTTTATTTAATTAAATAATTAGTTTTGTTGTAATCCAATTAATTACTGTAATTACGAATACAAAACACTCTGATTAAGATTAAAAAAAAATTACATTTTTTATGTCGTACTTTTAGTGGTTAATTCACATAAATTTATATAATTCGCCAAACATTTATGTACCAATAATGTCCACAACGTACATTGAACTATGGACATTTTCATAAAAAAGATTCGATAAAAATGAGAAAAAAAATTTTTTTTTTTTTAATTAAATATCGAAAACAATATTTTAATTTTTTTTTTTTTTGAGATAGTTTTGTATTGCCTTTTACGCGTTTTTAACTTAATGAGTCAATCTGTTTACATTCTTTAATCGTTTTATTATCGTATTATAAGCTCAAGTTCATGAACTCATGAGGTATTGACCATGTTCGAAAGCGATAACTTTGAAATTTATATCTGGAGAAGTACCTTTTTTTTGCGTATACGCGGCCATTATATATACGATTAATGATTATGATTATTTTTTAATTAATTAATGAAAAAAATGAAAATTTCATTCTGAGCCATATTCTGTTCTATAGTAAGACAGACATGCAAAATTATGAAATAAGTCACTATACCCACCCGTCGAAATCAAACTGTTAGATACTAGGTAGATGTACTGGAATCCTTATATGTATTTGTTAAGCCATTTAAAAATCCATTTTAATTATTTATATCTTAACCAATCACTTGAACAACACAAAATCTACTGTCATCTCATACTCATATATTAGCAGAGTTGCCAAAAATGAGCTGAGTTCACAGTGTTGCCATAGTGTACAATTTTAAAATACTCGAAGTCATCCAATTTTAAAGAGGCCAAGGAATATGGTATAGTCTTCGAATCCTATAATTTGAAAAGAATTCCCAATTTCCACCCAATGAATGAAAAATGATGCCAGCATCTGTTATCTGGTGTGTGGATTGAAAATAGTGTATAATCGTCTGTCGTGATTTAGCCTCGAAGAAGTTCGGTCTAAAGTGAACAATAGTTTTTTCATGATCTTTGGACTGGACATGCAACAGGATTCAGAACCATAGGTCGAAATAGTGTTTCATAGTGTGCCTGTGCATGGATTAAAAACAGTAGTTGTTGTTGCTTTTGAATCAAAGTTATGTCTCAGGTTCAAAACCACAACTGAAAAGCTTAACACGTACCTATAATTGTTTTTCTCTGGTTTTTTAATTTAAATCTGAGGGCCCGGTAAAGTCTAATTACTGTTAAAGTTTAAAAAATATCGGTAAAATAGCAAACATTTAAGGGTTTCGGAAAAGAACACTTCAAGGTTTGTATTTCTACACACAAAAAAGGACTTATGTCATGATTTCCGTTGAGATAATGAATCTGAAGGTTTATATGTACAATGGGCCCAATGTCGCCTAAATGAAGTGATTCAAATCACACTCTATGTATATCACAAATCACTTAAAATGTGCAGAAATATTTCTTTGTCAGAGTTGGGACTTGGGTCTGTGTACCTATTATTTAATCCAAAAATAATAAAACTTCGTAATCGTAAAGTAGATTTAGTAAGTTTTGGAACACAACATAAAATCTTTTTTGTCTGGCAGAGCCAACATCTTACAAATATACAAATACAAAAATACGTTATTGGCCTGACTATGGAGACAAATGCGTTGTCAATTAGAATGTCATTATAGCTATGGTGTCCACTGTATATATTCAATTTTATCACTATACCTATGGACATAAATACAGTAGAACCTCGTTAATCCGGATTTCGTTTAAATCTGGAAAAATTAAATAAATAACAAAGAAAAAAAGCAAAAAACTCGATTCAAAATCTAAATTGCATGTGCAAAATTCTTCCAAACTACACATTTATCGCGCTTTTATTGTTTCTGTGAGAGATTGCGTGAACATGTATGTAAGTTACTTTTACCATCATTCGTCATCGTCAATCAGTCGCTGACTGTGGAATGCGCTGCGCTTCACATCTTGAGTCTTGTGTTACACGGTAACTCCATTTAGTATTTAGTGTTATTTATTTAAGTGTTAAGTGGTACGGGTTGTTTTAACTATTCCTATACTCATTTTTTTAGGTGATTTGTTTTAATTATTTTAATCCGGACTTACATTACTCCGGACGACCTAGAACCAGATTAACGAGATTCTACTGTATATGGAAAATGAGATTTTCATAAAAACTACTTTTACTGTCCTTTATATATTACCCTCATCGATTACATTGAATTTAAATTAAATTGAAAAGTCTTTTTAATCATCTTGATGAAGAAACAGAAGGAACTTGTAACAGTTTATTAAACCATATAGTAATGGCCTTTATGTATAATATACGTAATGCCCTGTACATTAATGCCGTACATTAATTTATTGAATCTGTATCAAAAACAAAAACCGAAAAAAAAAAAAATTATTTTCATACTAACTATACTTCTCACAAGTTTCTTGACCTTATACCATTGAACATTCCCTATTAAAACTGAAAGTTACCCAGTCTCTGTCTGTCTGAGAATCATTGTAGGTATGTCAGATGGACGGCGATGAATGTTTTCCACTTTTAAGGAAATCGTCACCATCACCTATTTAATGTGACTCCGATAAACCGCCATTTATGCAGTTGCATATACGTTTGGCCGAACAAAAATTATGACTTTCTTCAATTGTATCAATGCCATGGAGGTAAGTAAAAAAAAAATTAAAAATTAGTATTTTTAATATGAAAATCAAGAACGGAAGAAGTTCATGGGTTCATAAACATAAGATTGAATATTTACTAATAGAATTGACATTGATTGTAAGTAGAGTTTTAACAAATTTCTTATACATATACAAATGGGCATAATTTAATTATTTATTCGTTTACTTTTGCACGGATGGATGGTCAATTATTTACTAACAGTGCGTAATTTATGTATTTCTTGATAATATGGTTTTTAGTTGTGTAATAACATCAATTAGGTACTATTTATAGTGTTTTGATAAAAAAAAATGGAAGTAAGTACATCTTCAACCGTTCGTTTCCCCTTTTTAAATGGTGCGCTGCAGAGGTGAGTTTTTGGTCCACATCTTTTTAGATTATTCATTTATCATCTTTATGATGTTCTTCAAATATTCGAAAGCTAGGCAAAATTTACTAACTACGTTTTTTATTCGGAAAAAAGCCTATATTGCATATTCCTAACATACATATTGAAGACAATTTAATAGCGTTTCACTCTTGATTTGATAGTAAGTAAATTCTTTCAAGCTTCACCACTGAGCCGATATTTTATTGAAGCTGTTTGATTAATTTCGGGATTTCCGCTTATTTGCTGGTACTATTCACAACATAATTATATTTAGGTACTCTAGAACTAGATGAAATCTCTTTAAGTCTACTACTGTTACCCCATAATTGCGATATTTGTGTACGGTGTTCTGCTTTTATGTAAGTATGTTGTGAATTAATTAATTAAGTTTCGTGTCTACCTTTATTAACAAATTGAATGCACTTAAAGTCCCTCATTACCTCCTATTAACCACTCTCGTTATAACAACTCCGGACAAGACTGACTGTCTAAAAAAAAAAAGAATAGAAAAAAAAAATTGCAACGAAAGATTCTGAATGGACACTTTGGTTTGGTTTCTATAAAAATTTTGTTCTGTCGACGTCTAAGATTCCTTTCTCCCATAGAGGCTGTCAAGAGTGTGGAAATTAAATTGTCCGTAGACTATGATTTTTATTGTATATAGTATAACGCAGTTGAGATGTTAACAAGCCGTGTTCGGTCAATGGGACTTTAGTTTCTATGGATCAATAAGAATTCAAGTATACAATGTAATTCAGAAGTGGGTATACGGAATTATTGATATAATTATAAATTGATTTGAGTTCTTAAATTCTTAACACATTTGCATCGGTAAACGAGAATTCTCCTTTAAAAGCGTTCTCATCGGGAAATGAGAATTCTCGTTTCGTGACATGCGTGCGCACTTTTCTGATCACAAAATACCCATTGCGCCCATTAGGCATCATATGTAATGAATACTCCATATATTTTATCTAAATTACCTGTACTATATATACATATGTACTGTACAAATATACATATAATAAATGCGATAAATTGACTTTGCTTTGTAAACACTTCGACAAATTTAAACAAATTGAGTGTACTATTCAGAAGCTGTTAATTTTACTTTGCCGGTACAATTTATTATATAAAAAAAAAAAAAAAATAAAAAATAAACCTCGTTGATGTATAGAGAGAATGAAAAAATTAAAATTAACTTTTTGTATAACAACATGCTCAAAACTCGGAACGATAACATATTTTTGCTGGCTTACACTTGGGGGACCCAGTGAGTGTTATTCTATACCTATATGAACTTTTTATATTCATGTAGCATAACACAAGCAAATACTTTGCAACCAAAGTGGGGTATTTGGGTAAAACTTCGCGGAAACATAATTTCAAATTCAGTCTTCATTTCTCCTTAATCGAGTTCGTTCGGACATTCTATATATACATATATATACTTACTATACATACATACATACTATACATCTATATATACATACATTATATTATGTATTAAGTGCCGTGTGGTATTATATATACATATATGTACGAGTAGATTTAAAAACGCGTTTCATCAACAAAAATTTTTTCGTGTGGCATTGGAATTGTAATTATTTAATTGCAACGACACCATTTTTGCTTCTCCTCCTCTAATTAGGTATCATTACTACTTTACCTACGATATAGTATAGTCTATAAGTGTATGGTCGCCAAAAGTAGACAGTGTAGAAATGTTTCTCAATGGATAATAAGCTTCTCCCACCATTTTAAACATCACCCGTCGTCGTCGTCGTCGTCATCATCATCAACAACTGTATGATATAATTGAAAATAGATGTCGTTATCATCAGCAGTTTTGTGAATTTGTGTTTTTTTTTTTTTTTATTATCTAATTTAGATATTCTAATATCTAATTGTATGTACCTATCATTTTAGTGATTTACACAAACACACACATATACTATA
>JANSTT010019035.1:0-12335 GCA_026745375.1 Platyura marginata | reverse complement strand
TGTAACGACCCCTTTGGCTCGTTCCATGTTCTTAAACTATTACAACTTAAATGGTTGAAAAGAGTTCACCGCTCAGGTTATTCGCTGTTCGCTACAGATTGTTGCGGCCCTCTTCCAGTTTGCGCGTTGGGGGTTACTATGCTCTCTCATATCTCCAGCTACACTGTTTAGTGTGCTGCTCGGAAAGTGAGTATTCAGGAAAATACTAGCCTTTTGCTCCTCATTCTCCGTAAAGCTTCCATCCTGTTTTCTTATCGATACTTCCGTTTCGGTCTTTTCCTTTGCCTTATGTATTCTGGCTGCTGTCGGAGTATCCGTTATGCTTTCGCAGAACGTCCTCTACTTTCTCCGGTTTAGCTTTCCTTATTTCCATGTTATAGGTGGTGAGCGCGCCTCTGTGTACTTTTGCCAATTTCCGTCCCGTTTATCTTTATTGAAAAGTCTGCGTGTTTCCAGTCTTAGCTCGGATAGTTCTCTGCTCCACCATGGAGCGTCCTTCTAATTCTTCGTATGCCTTTATAATTGAGTTATTCAATTCTTCTACAGCAAATTTGAGTTCTAGGTGGAGTTTGGCCACTCTTCTTACCTCAGTTTGCTCTAGGTTGCTTTTATTTTCGTAGTACATTTATGACTTATTTTCTTATTTTATTTTCTGCATAAGTGCATAGGGGCGGCTAAATAATAATTGCACACAGGCGGCCAAATATCTAGAACGGGCCCTGTAAAACATCATAACAACTACCTGTGATGGGCTGTTTGGAAAACTGATAAATTTGAATTTGGGGGGGCTAATAGGGCAATCGCCTTCCAAGCATCTGAACAATAAATAATTCTTAGAGTCCGGCGTTTAAGCATTTTTAATTAACTTATTAACAGCCTTCAAGATCATCATTCCCCTGAACCTCTGCAAAATTAAAGAAAAAAGGCCATAAAATCTCTAATTTTTTAGATACAAAAAAAAACTTTTTTTAAAAAATAGTTCATTTTAGGGTTAAACTTTTTCCCATTGTAACACATTTATCGCAAACATACCGGAGAAGAATAATAAATCGGATTAATACAGGTGTTTTCATGAAGAAATAAGAAAAAATAAATCTTTGATTTTTTTTAAATTTTTATAATTTTGATTTCATTCTAAAGGTAAATTTACACTATAGTTTGGTCCCAAAGTTGTCGTTAAATAAAAATAAAAATTTGCTACAACATTTTTGAATTATTGGATATCTGGATTATTGAGATAGTTATAGTTAAGTTTTCGGATAGTTCGATATCAAGATAGTTAATAATGTTAATCTCAAACTCTACTGTTAAGTGTTTTCTTTTATTTTTTTTTAAGAAAATCAATTATTTCAATTATAAACATTTTGGACAACCCTGATAATATAAATAATAGTTAATTTTAAATAATTTTATTTGATTTTCGGACAAAAATATATTTATATACGTAACGTTGAAATTTACCCACAAGAATAAACCAAAAATTTTTGAACAAAAACTCGCGGGAAGGGGTGGTGGGTGTTTATACGCCTATATGAAATTTTATGTGAGTTTTTTTATGGATAATTTCTGTGATTGATTTGTAGCTATGAATGTGTGGTCCACATCTCGCGGATATCGCAAACGATGAATATGTATCTGAATATTAACTGTCCAAGTGTCCAGTTCTAAGTTTGATAATTTAATATTGATTTTTATTTTATCGTTAGGTGAAACTCAAAAGTTACCAAAAAAAAAAGTTATTCAAAAAAAAAAACAACAACAACAACAAAAAAGTCATAGTCAAAAATGTTATGGTAAAATCATTTAGAATATCAGATAAAACAAATGGTTGAACAATTTAAAAGAGTCTTTTTATCTTTTAATCATTTATATTTTGTTCAAATGGGTTCATTTTAAACATTTTCCTAGAAATATTCCATAGTAACAGTTCAAAGCCACATAAAGGAAAATACGCGGAGTATCACCACTTTTGTTGAAAACTTTTCCCATTTAGAGCGAATTGAATTTTATTTCATATATAAGTATATATTATATATGTACATTGTACATATATGTATATGAAATGTATGTACCTATGTACATATGTACGAATATTGTACATTTATATACCTACATATGCTGAATTGTAGATTTAAATATATACATACATATATACAGTCCCTACATGTACGACAATGTTTATTAAATTTAAAATATTCTTTTCGATTTGGTATTGAGGTCACCATTTAAATAGTTTTCACAGTATCAATGCTGAAAAACTAAAAGGAAAACTATAGAATTCTATAAAATTGTTTTCTGTCATAATGCATAAGTCTATGTAGTATGTACAGAGAGCCCAGTGCAAGCAGTGTCTGGTAGTTACATACAAGTAGATACAACTTTGAACATTTATTTTATATTAATTTCTCATTGAAAAAGTTATTTGTAAAACAGAAAGTTCAATTGAAAGTAAATCTGTAGGAAAATCTACTTCCATTATTTATCATACTCTAAGCTCGGCTCTTTTGTTTATGACATGAACGAAGACAATAGGAAACTTATACGGTTAGTATACCCCAGCATGATTTTAGATTTTTTTTTTTAAATTATAAATAAACTGAGTAAACTGATTAATTTCTATGCGTCCAATAAACACACTCATTTTGGAAATGTATAGAACGTACTTTGTTTTTGACGTTTAGAGGTCAAATATATACTAAAATGGAAGAGAAATGGTTAGTGAAAAGAGAAAATTTCAAATGATATGTAATGTACTTTGGCCCACTAGGCACATTATACCAAAACCTCGATTTGCGTCGTTAATTGATTCCACAGAAAGGCAAAGCAAATCGAAATATTTTATTACATAGGACTTCTTTTAATGGGTTGCACCAAAATCATCTTATAATAGATGTGAGTGTATGATATTCGCCTAGAATCAGTGCTGTTAGGAGGGGATTAGTTATTATCTAAATTTTAAATGTTAACCCTTTCAGCCGCGGGCAACGTACATATCGCTTTTCACTTATTCCATACCATTCTGCGGGGTTTATTTAAGCGTAGGGAGACGCCATTTCTTCAGCTTAATAAACGAGTTATTTTTCTTTTTTCTTTTCCAATATCCTGTGATGTGTTCAGGATTCCTTGTTTCTACATATGTAGTGTATAGTGTAGAACCAAGAGCCGATTTCTTTCTATACACCTTATCCTTTTTTTTACGCGATTATCGGTTCCATCAAATCGTCGCGTAAAACAACTCGCGTTGTAATTTTAGAGGTAAATTTTAATTAAAACTTGTGAAGAAATCGCTCAAAAAAAGGATTCGTGCAGAATTAACAAATCGTGTTAAAGTAAATTCGGGTAAAAAAGGGGTCGTGTTGAAAAAGGATTAGGTGCAGTTTATTTGTTGTATGCTCAGGATCTTTTGTTTATCTATGAGATTTGTAGTAATTATGCTTCTTGTTAACCCTTTCAGAACCAAGTCCAATATATTGGACAAACCTATTTGGATAAATTTTGTTTTAAAAATTTTTAAAACAAAATTTATCAAAACAGATTTGTTCAATATATCAGACTAGGACTTGGTTCTGAAAGGGTTGACTACTGATCATTTTAATATCTAGCACTGATCGTTTGAAGGCTAGTGATCGATTCCCTGGTACAATTTCACTTTACCATTCGAAATTCCCCCACTCTTCTACCAAACTCGCGCTCATCAAAATAACCAATTACCTACATATATGGATTAAGGTAGGAAAACGAGTGTTGACACAAGAATGATATTAAGTTTAAATTGCTACGATATTATATAAATCTACATGCACAAATATGGAATGAGCCAAAGGAGTCCTTACAGGTATGCAAGTTTAAACCCAGTAACTCATATGAAAACCTATTTAAAACCTATGTATGTATAATGTTTAGTATGTACTATAGGTACTAATAGATTTATTTATCATAATTTATAACAATAATGTGGTGTAGGACCATAATCCCCGCCATAATTTTGAACGTACCGCCGCCCCTGTATACGAACGATATTTAATTTATTTGATTCAATTGACTTTTATTTTATCATATTAAATGCCATTATACTGAATGTCACATAAATTTGGTTTTACTTAAAATAATAGCGCTAATAAATCAATATATAAAATAAACATGAATGCTGCTTATCACAAACTTCAACGCATTTATAGAATTGAATATTAACCAAACTCAATTTATATAAATATAATAATGGAGATAATAATATGTATTGGCATAATTTACACTCTATATTTGGCGGTAGGTATATCATTTAAACCAAAATCAATACTGCCATTTAAATTTAAGTTTAGTTTGGGACATTTTCTTTTCATCACATAAATATCGCCTCTGTATGTATGTATGTATATGATGTATGTTTGCTAAATATTCACATTATAAAATGGAAATCATGCAATATTATATGATGTCGCTTTATTCTGTACAAAATATATAATATCGGTATGTAGGATGAGGGTGAGGAGGAGGTATATAGTGTTCTGAACGTATTAATAATAATTTGATGTTATGATCGAACTAAAAGCTTTATTGTTGAGAAAATATTTCATAATACCTTACTCTCTCTCTCTATATATATATTTTATATTTTATTTATACACAAATAGCTTTTACTAACTAAAGTTTCTATGTCGATTATTGTAAATATTCTAGCCAAATATACATAGAAATATTAGATCTGCACAATTGCATGATTTCCGGCCTAGTTTTGTATATTTACAGAGCTTATGGTTGGTGTTTCAATTGATTTACCATTAAATCGAGACGATTTAATTTGAATTTTGAGTTATTTGTTTTATCGTTACTTAATCCATGTTGTTCATATAGCCTATATACAAAGCATTGTTAAATGGAGCATCAACAAATTTAAATTAATTTAAATTATATCATATTTTACATGGTTTTTATTTTAGAAATATGTACATGAAAATTGCTTAATTGCTTGAATTATATGGAATTAGAGGAAAAAAATGTTTTGTTCAGATTTTCCCAATTTTCCCTTTCAAAATTCATATCTTCTAAACTAAGAAAACATTCTTCGGAGAACTTTTTTTTTGCAGTTAGTTGTTTCGAATATCTATCAGCAAATAATTTTTCGTCAGCCGTCCATCGATAAGGTGATAAATGTTCATAGAAAACTGATTCCAAAAAGGCCAAATCAGTAAAAGGTTTTTTAAAAATCACTGGAGTTTAGTCTCGAGAATAACCGCAAAATATAGCTGAGGCTTGTATGAATTCAAGGATATATTAGGTTTTATGACGTGACAAATGACGTGTATTTATTTTGAATTTTTAAAAATTTAATTTAATTTTTTTGATAGGAATTTAAGTTGTTTTTAAGTAATTTTAGTAAATTAGTTGAAATATATGTGAAATTCAATACAAATCACTTGAAATGTTTAAAAATTTGTTTTATTAAATTTACATATCGAACATATTTCACTTTAAAATCCTTCATTGATAAGTACATATTAATAATTATAGTTAGGACCACCACATGCAGACAATGGACCATTAACCCATCTGTATCCTATAAATAAATGTAGTAATAGCTTCCTTTCTGAAATTTATTACAAATTATATTTTCACCTGGTTTTGGATGACTGTAATTATAGCAACCTCTTCGTAAAAGGACAAGTGGACCACCATCTATTGGTTGTGCGCATTGTTGCCATAGAGCAAAAAAACAGGATTGTACCATTCCCATTTGGACTCCAATTACAGCTATAATTTTTTTTCGTATTAAATTAACTGAATTATTATACATCAATTTACATACAAATATTCGAATAATATTAATATTAATTTTTAATTAATTAATGAACTACTTACCCAATACAAATAAAAACTTTAAATCCATTTTTGAATGATTATTGAAGTCGACTTCGTTTGATCACACTACAGGATATACTAACATAAATCGACATAAAATCTTCTTCTTATTTGTTTTAAAAGAATCTTAAATTTAGTAGGAGATATCATAGTTATTTGCTTCCAATATAGTCTTTAATTGAGTTTAAATACTAAAGTAAAGTTCATATTTGGTTATAGTTAATTCAGTTAATACAAATATATTGAAATATACAGGGTGTTTCAAAAGAAAGGGTTCGACTTTTTTTGAAAATTAAATCTTTTATGAACCGTACATTCAAGTTAATTAAAATCTATTGGAATTATGTATAACACACGTCTTTCTTCGTTTGTAAAATACATTATTATGACATGCCAATAACAATAACAATGACAATGCCATTAACTATTGATATCAAACAAATAATATTAAAAACAAATATATTAAATCAACTATACCATTTTTATTCGGGAGAAAATCGAACCCTTTCTTTTGAAACACCCTGTATAGTCTTAGAGAGTAGATATGTAGATATGGATTGCCTTCATACTGTAATTAATTTAATTAACAGAACAAAATTGATTATTTTTTTCTGTCTTATGCGAGATAGTAATAGAGAGTACTTCTTTTTATCTATAGAATAATTCTGATAGAAAGCTACATTTTCAAGTTTTCTGGCAATATGTTAAAAGGTGTGAAAAATCTAAAAAAAACTCATCTCTGCTATCTCCTACTATGAAATGCCTTCATATTAATACAAAATATTTATTTAGCATGAGTTTTAATGGCCAAGATTAAAATTATCTACATATTTAATATAATTAAAATAATTGTCTGCCAACTCTACTACTACTAACACACACATGAAAACATATATTTTGTGTTGTTTATCTTATTTATACTTAATAAGATAAATTTTAAAATATGGAAAAATTGTTGAACAGCGGAAATAATATTTTTTTCAATTTGACTATCCGCCATCTCGTCAATTTGTATCCGATAACCCAATCCAAGAGTTTGATGAAATATTCGCAGATTTTAATGATTGACATATACCATAAAAATAAGTCTTAAAAAATGTCCTTTCCAAAAGGTTTGGCGTTGCCTAAAAGAACAATAACAAATAAGAGAAGAAAGTATGGTTTAAATTTTGTTTAGAGAAGTTATAAAAAAAGCATTTGCATAAATGTTTTCAAGACTAATCTTAATAGATTGAGTAAGTAAGTAAGTAAGTAAGTATTCACTCTTTCGATCATTCTTAACACTTTTCTAATGTTTTACTACTTTCTACTAATCAATATTAAAGTTGTGAAGTAAACAAATTTTATTTTATTTTAATAATTGGAATTATCCTGCTTTTATTTAAAAAATTTGTGTTGTATAATTTATTCCATTTTTTTTAATATTTAAACATAAATTAGGAACTATAATTAGAACCGCCACATTCAGACAATGGGACACTAACCCATTTGTACCCTATAATTAAGTAAAGATTAATATGTTGTTCCTATGACGAAAATTATTGTTTCAATTCTACCTGGCTTTGGTTGAGCTTCGTTATAGCAACCTCTTCCTAAAACCTCAAGTGAACCTCCATTTATTGATTCTGCACATTGGAGCATTACATTTTGAAAACATGGTTGAACCATTTCCATTTTAACGGCGATTAGGGCTATTTAATAATAAAAAATATATTTCAAAATTAATTAGAAAATAAAAATGTTCCAATAAGAAATATGTTCCAATAAGAAAAAATGTATCAGTAAATTAAATGTTTACCCAATAGAAATAAAAACTTGAGATCCATTTTTTTTTTAAAGTTGGTTTTTGAAAGCGACTTCGCTTGATCACACTACTGGATGTACTAAAATAAATCGATATAAAATCTGCTTCTTATTTATTTTTAAAAAAATCTTACATTTGGTAGGAGATATTGTTACTATTTGCTTCCCATTTTGTAATTCTTTAACGTCTTTTAAATGCTAAAGTAAAGTTCATGCATGGTTTGGCTATACATACATATATATGTATGTAGTTAATTCAGTTAATACAAATATATTGTTTTTCTATATTAATATGTTAAAGATCTTATTGTTTAATATGCTTAACGGTTACATTAAAAAAAAACTTTTTAAAAAGATGAAAACTTAAAGCATTGAGATTTGGCCCACGCTTACCATATAGCGAATGTGACAAATGTAGCAAATGACACGAGCGGCCAATATCACCCTATTGTGTTTTGTTTTCTTCATACGAGTATTGATAAAACAAAACACTTGTTTATACATCATCACAAGTAGGTATAGCTAAAAAGTGTTAGTCAAATACACGCGCAGACACAAATAAAAATTGGATCATTTCGATAAATACATTTTGAGATATTTGCATTTTAATAATTTGCAAATATATAAAATATTCTTTTAAGACTATTAATAATACTTTTTTAAAAAACATTATTTATAAAACGGCCAATTTCTTCACCGCTTGTACGCTAGTACTGGTGTTAGACCAAAAGGTGGTACTCAAATTGGTGTCAAGTCATTTCTTCACCAAGTACTAAGCTTAGCTGGACCCTCTAAATCGGTAGTCTAGCGACGTTAATACCTGGATTAAGCCAATTTGATTTCATCACCGCATGAGTTCGTAAGCGATTTGTATAATTAATTGATTCTGCATTCGATGGCCAACTGTCGCAGTCGTAATGATTACATCACTTTTTTTATAGCGCGCCATGATGGCGTCGAGATTACGATGAATAGCAACCTTCGTAGAAAAAAAGTAACACGAAGAGATATATTATTATTTAAATAAAATAAACGCACCGTAGGATGAGAATTGAAACGCTCAGTAATTGAAACCCAATTCGCCTTTTTTCTATCATTTGTAGCATAATTTGTGCGAATATTTAATACAGATCTTAACCCAAGCTCACGTACCAGGTTACACAATAATATCTGTGTCTTGCTGGCTCCAATTGGGGCAACGAGACTTTTTTATGGCACGTCATTCTGTTTTCCTTGCTGTTTTGGCATTTTTAATTATTTTTCACTAAACAGATTTTTATATTATATATTATTATATAATAATATAATACATATATTAATGTTCGCGCACATAAATTACAATAAAATGACATTTCAAATATCAAAATTGTATCAAAATCGGTATTAGGTCAGTTTTATCGTTGGAACGGGTTGCTTAATTTAGCTCTGGTACTAGTGATGTAACTAACTTTTTGTTAGAATATTAGAGATAGTGCCTGGACTAGCTAGACCGGCCTACATATATTACATGTCTGTTATTCTGTTTTTGTTTTAATTAGATCTCTATAACTTTCAATTTCAAAGATATAATGATGAAAAATATAAATATCTAAATATAAGATCCAAAAATCCAAAATTTCTAATCTTTAGCTTCAGCAATAAATAGATGAAAACATTTTGAATGAGTGCCCAACATTATTTAAAAAAAATTGTACCTCTTAGGTGTACTAAAATACTCGAAATAAAAATGATTCATCCACACAGTACCTAAACAGTAAACACAAATAAAATACTGCCATAATAAATCGATTTTTTAAAAACACCTTTACAAATAATGAACTTTCTGCTGTAAGCAAAATTTAGTTTAAATGGGGCCATAAGTAGTAAGGGCTCAATAAGGTCTCATCAGCCGGACATATTAATTCAAATGACTATATCTCAAAAACAAGGAAACTACTAATTTTTTATTTTGAATTTTTTAAAATGAAATGTAAATTTTTGATCGGAATTTGAACCGTTTTTAGGCGTTCCATAGTAAATGAGTGGAAATACATGTGAAATTCTATGGAAATCACATAAATTGTTTAAAATTTGTTTTATAAAATTTACATATCAAACATATTTTACTTTAATGAAGGATAATTGGCATGCAAAGATTCAATATTAATTTATTTACCAACCAGGCGTATAGCCTGCCTCACTGGCTCCATTAAGCAATAGTTACAATTTACAATTTAATATTACAACAACAAAGATTTCGACATATTGGACATGGATGAAAAGGATCCAAGACCAAACCATACTTCAAAAAATGACTTCAAAAAATTAGATCAAAAGAACAACAAAGAAGACCTAATATTTCAGAACAATTACGGTAAAAACATAATCAATTATTCAAGGCAAATGACCTGATCTGACATTTCTGAGAAAACTATCACACACAGAATTCGTTGAACATAACAGACACATTATTTATTGGACCAAAGCTACCATAATTTGTACGGTGGTGTGTAATGTTAAGGGTTTCGCAAAGATCTAGGTGGAACATTAAAATTGAACAGATTCGGAGCATCAATGTGACCTGTTAACAAATCGAACACAAAAAAGACCGAAGCATTTTTTCTTCTAACGGACAACGTTTCTAGATCGATCAGCAAACAACGGTCCTCATATGGAAGGAAGAATAAAAGTATCACGCCTCCAATAAAGATTCCGAAGAGCATACAACAGACATTTCTTCTGGATTCAATTCATTAATTAATAATTAATAAGAGGAACGTTACATGGAGACAATGAACCATTATATAATCTGTATCTATAGGAATAATAAAGATAAACCAAATAATATTATTTCTATCTTTTATTAAATCATTTTTTATCTTTAGATAATGAAGATTCTAATTCATTACTAATTGATTAATTCAATTATCACTTGAATTTAAACATAAATTATCGAGGGAATTATCAGAAAATATTCACTTGAATATTAACTATAAATAAATTTCCTTACTGCAAGAAATTTACAATTGATAGCTTATTGAAAGGAAAAATTAGAATAATATAATTTTGAAATAAAAATTCAATTTACATAAAAAAAAAATAAATTACGGTAGATAAACCCAACAGCCGCTAGCCGCTACATATCCTAACTTACTTGAAAAAGCTTAAGTGGACCACCATTTATTGGTTCTGGGCATATTGTGAAATAGGTCCTCGCAATCGAATTACACCATTCCCACTGGACACCGATTAGAGCTATAATTTGTTTGTATTAAAATTAACTGAATTATTCTACAAAACGATTCATCGATTTTAGAGTATGGATTGCCAATAGGTATTTTTTAGTAGTATTGTAGTGCCCTGCACAGTATTACATTTTAGGGGCTTAACCAGGATCAAATGTATTATCCCTGCCTTTGCAGGGCACTACAATGCTTAAAATTAATGGTATTTAAACACAATGAAATAAAAAAGAAAATGTTTTTTATTAAGCAATTTTAAATTTTGATTTTTTTTTAATACTTAAAACTAGAGATTATGAGCATGTGCCATACGTGCTCGATTTGTATTTCTTAACTTATCTTATTATTTTCTTTTCATCGATCTGTTTCCTTGATCATGTGTGTATGTATGTAAGTTCCTTATATTGTGTTCATTTGTGTTGTATTAAGTCAGAGGCGTCATTTCAGGAAAAGCTTGGAGGGGGCTATATTTTTCAAAACACAAAATCTCTTGAATATATCAATTTTTTATGAGAAATGGTATTTTAGTATGAGAACTCCCCTACAAAATTAAAATTTGGAAAACTATTTTGACCAAAAATTTTCCAAAATTATTTAATTGCCAGTTGAAGTGCAAATAACGGAATTTCTGTATTCATTTCTGAGAACGGACAAAAAAAGTTAATTGTTGTAAGAAAAAATATGACATATTTGTAAAGAGGAATGTTAAAGCTAATTTTTGCATCCCTGGATATCGCTTTAGCGTAAAGCTTTAATTTTTAAAAAATCTTTGAAAATAAGTGTTGAAATATTATTTTTCGTTTAAATATAATTGATAATTCTTTTAATTGATCGGAACATTTCTTGAATGGCTAGTACCTCCCTGACGAATGAGCAAAACTAGTAGGGGATATCAAAATAAAAAAGCCGCATACCATGTGCGACCGTTTTAACTAAATATGGCCGCCAAGGTGCTATCAATGATTCCCTATTATGTAGTACAAAAGTTTAGTTAGTGTGGAGACGCCCGAAATTCTTCCATAGATGGGTCAATTAGACATCCCTCTTTATACATTTATCTAAATTTGACATGACAAGTTCTTTTTTGGAAAAGAAAGCACCACTTGAGATGTTCTTTTTTACGGAAACCTTACAAATGCTCGTTATTTTTAAGCATTGCCATTTTTAAAGGTAATGTCATTATTTAGGCTGTTTTTAAGTGCAATCGAACCACTCTGCCTCAGATCCAAATCAACATACCAGATAAAAACACTTCTTTTTTCATCCCCAGTCGGTCTTGAACCCGCGACCTCCCGCTCCACTGATTGCTCTAAGCCAGTTGGTCGGTTTGGAGTACAAAAAATAAACTTTATGTATCGATGATTATTTGACAAAAAGACCTAACATCAATTTTTTTCAAAAATGGTTTTGTTATGAAATCTGGTAATTTTTGATATTTTACACTATCTGGCATCA